>PVJA010002066.1:0-49106 GCA_004027025.1 Myocastor coypus
TTTTTAAGGTAGAATTTTACTTGTCATTGAAAAAGAATTTATCTTTGTCAATCCCCTGAAGGTTTTAACTGTGGAAACTTGAACTTTTTTCTAACCTTTTTATGCCTTGTCCTGAAAGAACATTTCCTTTCCTTCAGACTCTGAGCTGCATGGAATTTTCCCTTGTAGCCACCTTTGTAAAACCTTTGTAAGTTTTGTCTCCTGCCTGCCCTTAGGAGGAAGCTAAAGCTTGTTTCCAAAGATGTGGATTTCAAGCCACCTAACCAGACTTCACTTCTGCTTTCAAAGGTTCAAACTCAACTTTGCTGTAAGCAAAAACTTTAAGATGCTATGGGACATTATCCAGCTCTCTGTTGAGTCCACTCATCCCCTCCCTTAACACCAAGAGTGTTGGTCTCTGGTGGCCTATAGTTGATTGTCTCTTCAAGAATTCATTTGGTTGAAAGAACATCTCTCTCAATTTTATGCTCACCCCTCTGGGAGCAGCTCACAGCCAATGTCTGGTCCATATGAAAGATGAAAATTTCTGGATCCTTGCCTCAGCTGGGACAACTCCAGTGGTCCACTTCATACCCAGAGCTTCTGACTGACTGAAGGCCCTATTACAAGTGTTCGACTTCTCTCTGCTGAACCTTCTTTCATTCCTCAGGGTGTCATTCCAGAGAGCTCCTCCAGTGAACTTCCTGCACGCAACTTTTGGACCTTGTTAGGATTTATTTGAGGAAGCTGACTTGCGTTCCTAGGCGAGGTTTTAGAAAAGAGACTCTAAAGTGGGATTTTGGAGCTGGCTGTCCCACTAGTTAGCTAGCAATGAGCCCCTGGAGTGCTGTAGTTATGTAGTGGTTGTTATCTTCTCCAGAGGTGAATTGGGCCAGGATAGTGAAGGAAAGAAATGAACTGGCTGGGGTAATACCTCAGATGCTTAAGAGCTGTAAGAAAAATAGTTATTATAAGGACTATAGAATTTGGATGTATGGATGCATTTGGGATATTTAATGCTTTGAGGACGATAGTGAGATGTTGAGGATGAGTAATAACCAACATAAGGTAAGATATGAAAGCAAGGAGGACCATTTGGCAGCATATAAAGCAGCTTCATATCTACGTGGAAGAGAAGGCATGGACTTGAGTCAAGACTTAATTATAAGGATAGAAGTGTTCCAAGGAACACTGAATTCTTAACCGTGACAGGTGCATCACACTAAGGTCCAGTTCCTGATTGATACAGGATACATCCTGATTGATACAGTGTGAATCCTAAGCTTTCCCTGCATTTTCTGGCCAGCAGAACTGGCTTGCTCTCCTCTGTTAGAAGCCAGCATGTTCCTCTTGTCTGGGGAGTTTCTGCCTACAGGAAACTCATATCCCTTTGGGATCTATATGACCTCCTTGCCATCAGACCTATATGTCACATCATCAACCAACATAGGCGCTTGATCAAACACATGAAAATTTCAAAATTAAAGAGAAATAGTTTTTATTCTCATGGGATGGACAGCTACATGTATATTTACACTTTTGTTCAAGGACTCTATGGCCTTTGTATGTTAGACTGGAGCATCTGGACACAGCCCAGGTGATGCTGGTCCATTGTATTCATGATATCATGTTAACTGGACTAGATTAAAAGAAGTGACACTTGTACTGTGAAGAATAGTAGATCCCTATCAGGAGGCTGCCACATTATTGAAGGTTTTAGGAGGCCAGCATCCTAGGATGAAGATTCACAAAATCTGTCTCCATCAGTTGCTTTTATAAATAAGGTTGTACTGGAACATTCTGTGTGACTTCAGTCTGCAGTTGCGGTTGTTATTGTTATACTGGAAAAGTTAAGTAGTTGCAATAGAGATTGGTTCACAAAACCTAAAATATTTACTCTCTGATCCTTTATAGAAAAACCTTGGTGATTCCTCACCTACCACATTGTAGACATTTATTTTTGCAGCCTAGCAGGCATATTTTTGTATTGCAAACTTTCTACCATTAAAAAACTCAATGCGTGTCATTCTTCATGTACTGGGAGCATTATATTCCACACAGTGGAATATTGCTCCAGCCCACTTACTGGATTACAAGGATTGCTTCCAACTTTATGTGGGTCCCAGAGTAAAAAAAGGGACAGCAGCTCATCCAGACTGGTTACATACATTCCCTTCTGCTTGAAGCATGTGATTCAGCAGACTCAGTGCTAGTAGGATTTGGTTCCTCTGAGAGACATCTGGAACTCTGAGGTTTTCTTTTGGCCATGGCTATTTGGTGTTCTATAAGCTTCACTTATCTGTATGTTTCTTTCTTTCCCTATATTTGGAAATTTTCTGCTATTGTTTGTGTGAACAAGTTTTTATACCATTTGTGTTGTCTTACTTTTTATCTATTATAATTATTTTTAGATTAGTCTTTTTTGGATCATCTAGCAGTTGTTGGCTCAATGTTCTTTTTTCCTACAGTTTATAAGGTATCTTTGAGTAGTTGGCCTTTGAAGGTATGATTGTCTTCTAGTTCTGAAATTCTGTCCTCACATCAGTCTGTCCTGCTGCACCTGTTTTCAATTTCATATATTTCTGATTGAACTTTCATGCGCTCTGATTTTTGTGAACTGGTACTTCATGTTTTGTATTGTTTTGTTTTGTTCATCTAATTTCTATTAGTGGCTTCTGAAGCTCCTGAGTCTTTTTGATTATTACATCCATTATATGTTTAGTTGTATCTTCTCTAATCCTGCTGAGTATCAATGGTTTTCTAACCTCCTCTGCTATGCTTTTGAGTAATTCAGGTGTGTGGCTTACACAACTCTGTCCTTTGATATCCTCTGGATTGATTTCCATCGAGCTGGTGATTTGGGGAAAGTTTTTTTGTTTTTGCTTTTTCTTCTCATGTTTTTATTCATGTGCTTTTGCTTCGTGCTGAGGTTTGTGGATGCTGAGATAGTCTACAGCCTTTGTTGCTAGTATTAAGATGTCTTTATTTGCTTTTTAGTGTTGTACTTTTGACATAGCTAAGTATAATCTTTCATCATAGCCCCCAAATTGGACCATCTTGGTTATTTTGGGAAGACAGGACAGAGTGTAGTTAGTCTCAAAACCAGGTTCTCTGACAATGTACTATGTCATAATGTACTAATGTTATAAAAGCAATCTAAGTGTTGGTTTACAGAGAAGTAGTAACAAGTAGGTGACCTTTTAATATCAAATAAAACTTCTCCTATAGTATTGCTCAAGATGAATTTGATTCAACATACCATAAGAACCAGTTATGTACCACCCTTATTCTTAGAGAAGAAACTATCAATTATGATGTAAATATTAAGACAACCCAGATAGTGACTTCCAGTCAATATAAATGTAACTCTATTTAAGCTAATGGTAGAATAGAATTGAACAGTAATTTTATAGCCATGGTTATACTATTAAAGATTTAGAGTTTGGGAACTTGGAGGGATGCAAAATGAAAATGTTGACATCTTAACCTATGAGATGAGAAGGAGGAGAGAGAAGTGGTAGAAAGGATCTTCTCGGGATGAAGAAAGATATATGTGGGCTTGGGCTAAGGTAGGGCCAAAACTGGCAAGAAATGGAAGATAAACAAGAGAAATAAGAAAGCGAAACATCTATAAATGGTAGAGAGAGAGAGAGAGAGAGAGAGAGAGATAGCTAAGGGGAGAGAGGAGAAATATTCAGCAAAAGAGACGAGAAGCAAGGCTGAAGGAGAAAAGATTACCCTAGCCTCAGGAAACTGGTGGAGAGGACAAAACAAAATAAAAAATTCACTCATAACAAGGTTCACACTCACAAAACAAAACAAAAAAACAGAATCAATGAAAAATAACAACCAAATGAACAAAAAGAAAAGAAAACTGAGAGCAAAGAAAAATAAATTTATCTTGTTGTTATCTTCTGGAGTCTTCAGGTTTTCTTCTTGTTTTTGTTTATTTTTGTGTTTTGATACAGGGTCTCACCACATAGCTCTGACTCATAGTGATCCTTCTGTCTCAGGCTCCTCAGTGCTGGGATTACAGGCATGCACCACCACTTCTGAGGGCAATGCTTGACTCAGAGAGCATGACTCTGCTCTGATTAGTAGATGAAGGAGGCTAGCGGAGCCCAGAGCGGTGCTGGATAATCGCCGGCACGCCAGCAGTAGTGTCAGAGCAGGGCACTGGTTCTGGGACCTTCAACTGCAAGAAAGCTCAGGGTGCACCTGGCTTCTGAGCATGGAGGTGGGACCTGAGTTGCTCAGATTGTAACACTCTGGGTATGCCTTGTCATCCTGACCACAGCTCCGTGACTGCAGATGTTTCCCATGGGCGGCCCTCACCCAGTCATGATGGGAGTCTAACACTGGCAGTCCTGAAATGAAGACAACCAGTGGCTGCTCTGAGTCCTAGGCTGAGTTGGCCGCATCCTAGCATGGCTTCCTACCAAGCATCCTTCCCAGGGGACATGGCATATGCATAGTGCCTAGCATCCACTGGCGCGCCTGTCTCTGACGATCTCCAGAGTCACCTGCATCCCCTGTGTCCCTCTAGATTTGATCTTACTTTCTCACAAGACACAACTCAGGGGCCAGGGGGTAGGTGCACATTACTCCTTCCTTTTTCCACACCACGATCTCTCTCTTCAATTTCTCTGTAAGCTTCCGTTTTTCCCTAAGTTCCTTCCTGAGTCCCCGCTGGGTCCAACTCCTTCCTTTTCTTCCCCGAATTGTTATTTTCCAGTGTCTGGATTCTAAATCTTGGAGAGGCTGATTGGTTGCTGCCTACTGGTCAGCCATCCTCTTGAAGGTTCTGACTCAGTGTAGTAGAGGCGCTTCTGATGGGGAGGGTTCTCTGTACTGCTTACAGCAAAACTCAATGCAGAAATTACAGTATAGACTTTTAAGGTTATGATGCAATATCATGTTATCTGCAATGGAGAATTATCACTTTGAAAAACAGCAGCTGGCATGTTACTGGATCTTAGTAAAGACAAATGTCTAACTATGGGAAAGCAACAGACTTGGTGACCGGACGTGGTCACTGTGAGCTGGCTTTTTCAAACCTATGACGTGTTGGGATCCTGTGTGCTCAGAAGCAGCATCCTATAAGATAGAAACGAGAGGCCCAGGACAAGACACAGAAGGGCTAGAGGTCACCAGAGCAGGTGGCCACATCTCCATTTTGTCTATTAGTTTCTCCAATATTTTCCAGACTTATTTCCGTGAGAGGAGGATGCATCTAAGAACGATGGTGAAGGGAAATCTTCCCAGTGAGATTTGAAAACACACCAAAGGGTCCTCTTCTTTGTGTAACATGTGCCTAGTTAGATGGAATGTATACAAACTCATAGGCAGTACAAATGGCGTGTTCGGTTGGCCAGGAAACTGGGAAGAAAATAATTAGGCAGAATATCTGGGGCGGAAGGAAGAGAATTATACGTGGACTTATGAGAGTGGGCATTTCGTATAAAGATTGTTTTCAAGTACTAATTAATGTCTACCAAAGAGCATCTACCATGGAAGAAGCGTGAAACAGCCAAGCAGACAGAATAACTTGTCCAGCTAGTGTCCAGCAGCCTTTGTCACTGGCAATCCCAGTGAGCTCAAGAGCAGAGGAGCTGTGGGGGCAGGAGTGGAAAGCACACATACGCTAAAGCGTGAGACCCGGCTACAGTAACCAAAAACCCTTGTTAACAAGTATCTGGCCTTCCATCTGTTGCACTACTTATTATTATTTTTAATGTAACTGGCACAGGGGCTCACTATGTAGCTCGGACTCGTAGCGATGCACCCGTTTTTAGCTTCCCCAGCACAGGGATTACCACACGCCCAGTTTCAGCCACTGGCTCAGGGTGCCTTGGGGTGAGGCCAGTGTGGCATGTGGTGCCAGGTCTCTGCATTTGTCTAAGCAGGTGCTTTGTCTGTTGGGTTATCTAACTGGCCCCTCTGTTGCACTATTCAGTGATACCTTGAATACAGCATCAGTCTTTGAGAAGGCTAGCCAGCTACTTAGCAGCCAGTTGACTACACTGGATTCCTGTCATACTAAAACGGGCAATGGTTTGTCTTAATTACATGGGTGCACATATCCCACCTACAGGATTCAGCTGGGAATATTCTCTCAGTGTATAGAACACAGCATGATTCAGGCCAAGGGTTTCACTATAAAGTAAAAGAGAGATGATAATCTGCAAGCGACCATAGGACCCGTTGTCCTACCACACACTGAACTATCACAAAGCTGCTGGCCCAATGGACTGACAGAATGACCTCTTAAGGGTACAGCTGATGTGTCAGGTTGAAGGATATACTTGTGATGACAGGGCACAGTCCTCAGGGTGCTCAGGGTGTAAGGTTTCTCTAAACAGTTGGTGCATATGGGACTATGTTCCAAGTAAGAAGAACACATTTGTCTGGTAACCGAGCGGTGAGACTAGGAATGGATCTCTTTGCCTTCATCCCTGTGATCCACCTGGGAAAGGCGTGCTTCTCCATTGCCTCAACTCTAGGTGCTTATCATAACGATGTTCTATTCCTAGGGAGACACTTTTACCAGGGGACACAGTGGAAGTGATTTAAATTTAAATCTAAAGGATTGTACAATCAGCAAGCTTGACGATTCTCTAGCAAAACAGCTGCTCCAGCATGTTGCAGGGAGGATCATAATCAGACCAAAGCCTTAGAATGTTTATGAAGAGGAAATGATGTAGCATGTGACAAGGCTGAGTTTTAACTGAGTGGGGGAGGGGAGCAGCGGCATATATAACTCAAATCATTGCATTCTTAGAAAATCATAGAAATTGAAAGCTGAGATAAAACTTTAGCTGTTTATTTTAGAGGGCTATCAACTGGAGTGGGAGAAATTAAGGGACTTGTGCAAGCGTTGCAGATGAGCGAGGAGTGGATCTGAGACCAGATCCAGGGCTTCTGCTCCCCAGTCAGTACTCCTTTCCCCTGCCTCCTGAGTTGTTTTTATTGTCCTAATTTAGTCTGTATTGGGCGCCCACCATACACTAAAGGCTGATGACTAGGACTGGTTTACAGACATTCTGGTGACGGGAGTCACCTTAGCATTAAAAATTCATTATAGAAATCTTCCCAGAGAGATAATTAAGCAGTCTAATGTCAACCTAATTGGCTCAAATTAATGAAGGCTGCTCCACTCAGATTTTAACTTTATTTTGTTTTCAATTTTTGCTGTTGTTGGCTTATACCAACCTTCATTAAAAACACACAGGTATGTATCATGGAGTTCCCTTTAATTAGCCTCACAAAAGCATCCTGAATAGAACTGAATGACCATTTTGGAATAGGGACAGGATTCATTTAGAATATACTAATTCTTTATACTAAGCTCTTTAGGTCTTTGGAAGCCAATGAAAATTTATATGCATTTTTTCTTAGTACATTTCCTTTAACTTAGCATAACTTTTTAAGAAGCTTAAATGATAGCAAGCTTTTAAATTTTGATTTGGCTCATATGCTTTTACGAAGGTAAAGCTTCTAAAACTACCCAATGCTCAAGGGAAGTGACACTGTTTTATTTCTCAAGTTAATATTAGTCTACATTATCATTTTACATTGTCTTTTTTGTGGTACCAAGGATCAAATTCAGAATCCTGTACTTACCAGGCAGGTGCTTATGTCACTGAGCTATCTCCCCAGCCCAATATTAGTATACACCAAATAAATAGTACATATGGTTGTCGCACATTTAATTCTATGACTAAATCTTGAAGTGGGGTGAGATTTTTGTAATAAAATCCTAAATGATTAGGAGCCATTATGCAGTAGACTTCCATTCAATTGCCCATCAACCTTACAAGACCAGTGTTATAGAAGCGCTGCTGGCTCTGACACAGTGTCCACCCTCATGGCCTTGTTTAGCTCACACGTGACTATCTGCAAGACTACAGTTCCGATTTCTTTTGCAGCTAGGTATTACCAAGGGACTAAGTTCTTCTTCTCATTTGGAAGTGGAAGTCATTTATCATTGGAAGTGTTGCCTGAAACTTCTCATAAATACTTTTCTGTACTGATTTTTCTTGCCTGGAAAACAGTTACAATGAGTGACATCCAATCAGCTACCTTGGGCTATCTAGGAAACTATATGCTGGGATGATGGAGTAACTTGTGTTAAGATTGAGATCCAACCATACGGAGTAGGCATACCAACCCTGGACAACTGACCTTCAAAAATGGCGTATGTAATCAGGAAAGACTTTCTTATTTTATTTAAGCTATTGGTTTGCATATTACTTAATTAAAACATGCTGTAAGTATGAGATACACATTGGATTTCAAAGGAAAAACTTTAAAAGATTATAACTTTTGTCATTAAAATTTTACATTGATTATATATTAAATAAAGTGATAATATTTGGGACATATGGGCACAAACTTTATATTAACAAAGTTATTCAGTTTTTCCAAAGTAACTACCAGAAATCTAAGACCATGCATACAGCTCACGTTGTCACTTCACTGGGTAGTGTCAGGCTCACTCTGCTTGGCTCTGTGTGCACACGGGGTCGTACCGCCCAGCCAGGTTCCCACATCAGGTAAATGGCAGGGCTTGAGGCAAGCTCAGGTCTACCTGGACTTGGATTTCCCCCACTGCACACAGCCTACCTCACCCAGAGTCTTCGGGATCAGGCCTGGAAATGAAAACACTAGCAGGCGCATTAACTCTTACAAGAGAAAATCTGCTGTGTGCTGAAAAAGCTTCCCTGACTTTTCCTGAACGTGTTCATAACTGGATGGGTTTTACAGTATGATGGTTAAGGCAATTATTTCTAAGCATGTGCAAATAGAACTGGATCTATTGAAAACAAGATCTGCTGGACCAGGATGGCTCAGTGGTCTAAAGCGCCTGCTTAGCTTAGGTGGCTGAAGGGACCACGGTTCGATCCCCTGCACCACATGCTGCGCCAGCCCTGCCCTCAGGGCAGGCTGAGCCAGCCATAAAAAATAAATAAATAAACAAACAAACAAAAGTTCTGAAACAAGAAAAAAAATTAAAAAAAAAAAAAGAAAACAAGATCTCAAACACAACTTACTGAACTCTGCTGCCTTTGTTGCCAAAAGAAGACATTTAGCTTGGAATATTTACTACAGATACAAGACTCTTATGATAAAACGTGCAGTTTTTGCTTTACCTCACTTTTTTTTTGAAGCTTAAGATCCGTAATCTCTGCTGCCAAGGGTGCCTCATGGGGTGTGGCTTCAGGGACAGAATAAACCATTTTGGTCCATCTGTTCCCTTATTAGCTGCTTGTAGATCTGGCTATCTGGGCCAAGGCATCCCCAGACGGCAGTAAGCACATTCAGTATTATTTACAGCACTGTGTACTGCTTTTACTCTCGCCTCTGCTGTGATAAAGGCCCTAACTCAGCTCTTGCTCTGTCAAGAGGGGTACATTTCCATTTAGAGGTGGCTTAGTATCCCAGCTTTCCTGATTTCTTCTTCACGATAACCATAGACAGGAACACCCTCATTACAGCCCAAGAGGTGTCAGAATAGCTTCCTATTAGGTGATATCCAGAGACGTCTCTGGACTCTCTTATGAGGACCCCCACTGTTGACACCAGGTGGCTGCACACTATGGTCCCCTGAGGTTGCAGGTGATAATGAGACACACGCAGCCACAGCCACTAAATGACCTTGGATGGGATCATTTTTCTATCTTCCTATATAGAACTGCCACGATTAGTTAGAAATTGTACCCAGACTATTTAATTGCCTATGGAGCTGCAGCATGAAACTAACAAGCTATTCATTAATGCATCCGATGCGCCCCCCCCCCCAACGGTTCCTGTGGCTTCTGTTCCTGGTTTAGAAGCAGAATTAACAAGTTTTCTCCTGCGAGGCCAGCTCTCTGAACCTTTAACTTCATCCTCCAAATCTTTACAAAAAAACACTTAATGGCTCTGGGCCCAGACCCGACCCCTGCAGATCCCATTTGCAAGGATTGTCAAAGGCAGATGAACCACCACTGGTACGGACCTTCTGCATCTGATTTCCAAGTATGGTAATAGTCTTGAGCAACTGTGGGTCATTAAACTTTTGTAAATTACATTTCCTTCAGATATGCTTTACTCGTACAATCAAAAGACAGTGTGTGTCCCTGACAGCACATGCTAATCTCAGAGGGTCAAAAGTCTCTGATATTCACATCAGACATTTACTGAGGGCAGACAGGACACTGCCAACAATTCATGTTTTCTTCTTCATATGCATCATCATGTCTGCTAAGGATCAAAAAGGATGCTCAAATCAGTAACACATTCTAGGATAGCTCAAGATGGCGGCGCCCAGTGGCACCAGGAGCGATTCAGAGAGCAGTAGCAGTAGCGATGAGGAGGAGCTGGCGCAGTGCCGCGAGGCGGCTCTGCCGGCCTGGGGCTTGGAGCAGCCTCCGCGCAGAGTGGAGAAACCAAGAGCCGGGGCTGCCAATAAGCAGTTGCCAGCCTCCCAGCCAAGCCTCAGGCATAAGGTGGATGAGCATGAATGAGCAAGATGGCAGTGAGTTGCAGACCACCCCCGAGTTCCGAGCCCACGTAGCCAAGAAGCTGGGCGCGCTGCTGGATAGCTGCATCACCATCTCAGAAGTAGTGACGGAGCCGAGAAAAGCTAAGAGTCAGGAAGTGACCTCCCAGGACAATAGCTTCCGCCTCTTCTTCACATCCATCCCCAGAGGCCCTGAGGAAGAGGCTGCTCCCCGGCCCTGCCGAAAGCGACACCCCTCTAGCTCCAGCAGCGAGGACAGCACTGAGGAGCGGCAGCGGTGCCGGGAGGCTGCTGTGTCAGCCAGCGACATTCTCCAGGAGTCAGCTCTCCACAGCCCTGTCCAGGGGCAGAAGGAGGAGGCCAACAAAAAGAAGCTGAAAAAGAAAGCCAAGAAGGTGGCCAGCATCGACCCGACCGAGAGCACCCCCCCGATTCAGTGCAGCAGCAGTCCAGAAACAAGAAAAGGAGTTGGGTGCAGTCATCAGGGACCAGGCATCACCTGGGACCAAGAAGAAAAGGAAGAAGAAAGCGCAGAGTGTAGCTGCTGTGCCTGCACGCTGACCCTGGGCGCCACGCTCCCCTGGCTCTAGGGACGAGGCTGCCGGGAGGGACAAGCCGTTTCCATACCTATTTCTCCAAGTTTGAGTGCTTGGCTGGTAAGCCAGACTCTGTCCCTTTGTACTCCTGCCGAGGGCCGGATAAACCTGTTGCTCCAAAACAGTCTGTGGCCTCAGCTATTCAAGACTAAAGGCCACGTGGACATGTCCCACCTCCCCAAGACTGCTCGTGGCGGACAAATGGAGGGAGATCTTACACTGCACGGGGTGGCACATGCCTCTTATCCCAGCACTCGGGAGGCAGAAGGATCACCATGACTTCAAACTGATCCTGAACTATACAGTAAGACCTCATCTCAAAACATACAGGAAGGGGGGAGCTTTTCTCCCTCCCCAGCTGATTATGAGAGACAGATTTTCAGAAAATGTGGAAGGGGTCCCCAAGACACATGTATATTTCTACCCCCAACTCACACAGAATTGACAACAAGGAGAAGGTCTTTTTGCATCTCATTTTCCAGAATGCCCTTTCTCTGCCTGGTGATTTTTACTCTCTGAGCCAACTGGCCCATCAGAAATGAGTCGTCAGGGAGCCCAGAACCTGGGCACTGCCTCTTGTCAGTGCCAAACCTTAGAAACCTTATAGTAAACAGCCTGTGTGCGGGTCCCTGTGGGCAGCACTTCTAGGTACACGCCTTTGTCCTCCTTTGAGGTTCGGGAAGTAAGGCAGCACTTGTGGATAAGTTCCACACAGCAGGGATCTCCTGTACATGCAGCGGATGCCCAAGGACATGGTGGAATCCTGGCTTCCTCACCTTGCCCCAGTCTCACAGGGGCAGAAAAATGAGTGGAGTCAGTTGTGGATGACTGACCCCAGCACACTGGGTAGCTGAGGCAGAAGGATCAAGCCCCACCTGGGCCACTTAGTCACTCGGCAAGAACCTCTTTCACAATAAAAAAATTTTTTTTTAAGGGCCTGGGATGTAGTTCAGTGCAAAGGCCCTGGGTTTAATCCCTAGTACTACAAAAAGGAAGATATTGTGAGAGAGAGTATACTCTGGAGCCAGTCCTGCTCAGACCCCACCCACCTTGTCCCACTGCCTGCCTGCCCTGCCCCCAAGCTGGGGGCTCAAGGACAACAGGAAGTCGGTATGTATTTCTCATTGACTTTACTAAAGTTAAATAAATGTCCAGCCTCCCCCATAACTGGCTGCAAACTGAAAAAAAAAAAAAAAAAACCACACACACACACACACATTCTAATGCAGTAAGTTACCTTGTTTTCCGGCTACATCTATTTGCAGTCTCTAGTACCTGAATTAACTTATTCTATGGAGAAAGAGACAGAGAGAGAGAGGAGAGAGAGACAGAGAGAGAGAGAGAAAGAGAGAATTTGTTTTATATTGGGGAGGGAATGAATAGTATGTGAAACCCACCTTCCTTCCTTCCTTCTTCTTTTCTTCTTCTTCTTCTTCTTCTTCTTCTTGTTCTTCTTGTTCTTCTTGTTCTTGTTCTTCTTCTTCTTCTTTCTTTCTTTCTTACTTTGTCTTTTTGAGACAGGGTTTCATTATGCAGTTCAGGCTGGCCTTGAGCTCACTTTTGTAGCCCAGGCTGGTTTTGACCTCAGATTGATCCTCCTGCTTCAGCCTCCCAGATGCTGGGATTACAAGCGTGTATCACCATGCCCAGCTCTGATTAAACTCATGATCTACCTCTCAAGTTCTTATTCATTTATTTATTTATTTATTTATTTAGAACTGGGTTTGAACTCAGGCCTTTGTGCTTGCTAGACAAGTGCTTTATTCTACTGAGCTATCCTCCCTAGTCCCTTGAGCTGTTTGTAAGAGACAGAAGCAACTGGAAGTAGAATGGGGACTATTACCTGGACAACTAAAAGTCTGAGGTATGTTGGCTGGGGTGGGGCATTTTCTGTTACACTCTCACTCATTGCCCAAAGGAAAACAGGTCAGCTTCGATTCCACCGAACAGGGCCAGCTTGTGATCCAGCCTTTACACTGAGCTTCCTTTGTAAGTTTGAACTTAGGGCTCAGCTGTGGAATGGGGAAATGAAGTGGCAGGTGCTTCCTTAAATCCCTCTTCGTTCTGATGTGCTGCCTGGGCTGAAAGAACCAAATTCAACATTAAACAACTGTCCCATGCACCTCTACTATAATAGGTAGTTGTCATTGTGGCCTGCTTTCCCACTCAAGTGTTCATGAGGTGCTTCCCCGTGTGGCGCATGTATCCGCTGTCTGCTACAGACTGAGGTTGTGGCAATGGAAATCCGTGTGATCTGAAGAAGAATCAGGCTGTCTGGCTTGCACGATCATCTGGAGACAAGGGCCACCTACCTGTGGAGCACCAAGCCTCTCTCCATGACTTCTGTGTCTGGATTGCACTGTTCTTGTCCTGTGTAGAGGGTGAAGGCACCTTCTGCCTTGCAGAGGCATCCAGCCCTGCTGAGCATAGACCTTTACTGTATGCAAGAGAAAGGCAAACAATTCTTAGATCCTTTCTTTGCTGATTCCACTGGAAAGAGGTCCTCAGAGGCTGAGGAATGACTTTATACTTTTTTGGTTTTCTTGTAAATCATTTTCCTTTCCTCTCTCCCTGAACAAAATTTTACAGAGAGATTCAGGTCTGAAATTTAGTTGAGTTAGCAGAGCCCAAGCTCAATCTGGAGAAAAATAGAGCTGAAGATACACTTTCAAAGTCACTTACTCTGAATGCTCAGTGGCCTACTGGCAGTTGTAACTGTAATTGTAAACATCCCTCCTTCCTTATCTACAGTATTAAAAATAAAAGTGAGACCAGTTAAATTGAACAAAACTTATTTGAGCAAGAAATAGATTCTGGAACGAGGCTGTCCTGCAGACCGAAGATAGCTTAGAATGCCCCCTTGTACCACAGTGCGCTAGCAGTATAACAGAAAGACAGGAAATGACCTACAGAAATAATTATCAATTGGTACTGCTTAGTGCTGCCTTATTTGGGCATCACTTGGAATCTCTTCTACTTGGGATTGGTTGAAGGGTGGCCCCTGTCAGTGGCCAAGGCTGGCTTGCTGTTTCAAGGGTATGCTTGTGGGTGAGGGTACAAGCTGCTTGTGTACCACACCGAGTTGGAGGTCACTATCTACCAGAGACTGCTCAGCGGCACATTTTATCATTCACATAGAGAGGTAGGCTTAGGCCAGATCGTTTCAGTTTAACGACAGAATAATGAGACTTCGAATACTGTTCCTTCTCTCTTTTCTTCTCCTTGCTGTTTGGAATTCAGGTGGTGATGGCAATGGCAGAGGCACCCTTTGAGGTTGTGAAATGATTCTGAGAATTGGTGTCAGGCATCATGGAGTATCAGGAAGAGCCTGCAGCCCTAACATTAAGAAGAGCCTTCAGTCTGGTCCTTCGATTTGAGCATGAGAGCACAAGGTGCCTATCATGTTTACTGACATTATCTAGTTGGGGTGAGGGAGGCAGATTCTATTACTCAGAGACAAACCCACCCCAAACTAATAAAAAATATCAAGGGGATGGACACAAATAGGCTCCGGCATTCCTCATGTTTTCTCTTTGAGGTACTAAGAGGTGAAACACTGCCCCTGATACACATGGGAAACTTCTTATAAAAGTGTCCCCTTCATTTGCCACGACCCCACCTCCACCCCCAGGTCTCAGGCAGCTGCAGGTCTCTGCCTGGCCCTTGTGTCCATTATTCCTTATAGCATGGAGCTGTGCTCTGCCTTTTGTTTGTCCTGCGCTTGCTGTCTTAGGTAGATGGCAGGAATTTAGGAACAGAAAATGACTCTTTTTTAAACCACTTTTCCTACTTATGGTGCAAAACAAAGCGCTACTTGTGTTCCAGACACTCCATGAACTCCTTATGTGAAATAATTTGGAGCTTTCCTGACCTCCGGTCACTATGCCACTACATGAGTTCTTTCACTCTTCTCTTTAAGTTTGCTATTCTTTGGAGAAATTATCTTTACCAGGGGCTAAATTAGAATGAACTCTAAAATAGGTACCTGACTCTTCTGGAGGAAAAAGGAAACTCAGGAGCACCACCAATTTTGTAAGGTTTTATTTGTGGAGACGTTAACTTATGCCTTGCTTTCATCAGAATTATGAAAAATCATAGTTTTGATGGGCAAATAAAAAATCTTTAGTTAAAATTATTCCTGAAATTTTGGGGTGGGGTTTAGAAATGAGATTATGTGGATGTTTCAGTTTATGAAGAAGATAAATTCACATATAGCTCTGTATGATTTATCCACCTGAAGATTTTTAAATTTTTTTGTGGAACTGGGGGTTGAACTGGCTTTGAGTTTGCCAGACAAGTGCTTATTCTGCTGAGCTATGTCCCCAGCCCCTTCAATTTTTTTTTTTTTTTTTTGCAGTACCAGGGATTGAATTCAGGACCCTGCACTTGCCAGGCAGGTACTTAATTCTACCGAGCTATCTCCCTGGCCCATCCACTCAAAGATTTTTAAATTCTGCCGGGCGTGGGGGCTCACGCCTGTAATCCCAGCATTCGGGAGGCTGAGGCAGGAGGATTGGTGCGAGTTCGAGACCAGCCTGGGCTACAAAAGTGAGCTCAGGACCAGCCTCAACTGCATAGCGAGACCCTGTCTCAAAAAAAAAAAAAAAAAAAAAGATTTTTAGATTTATTATTATTATATTATTATTAATGATGCTAATATACTGCATAATTTTGTCTTCATCATAGTTGTTCACAGTATAAGATGCAGGCATGATTTCTTGTCTAAACATCATTAGTACTCATCTTTCTTTTCATTGCACAAAGAGAAAGTAGCTGTATATATTGTCCAATAGTCCATAACAGTAGTGGATTATCAGCTCATCTGGCATTATTGGGGTTGATAACTTGAGCCTTTTACAGCTCAGCATATTAAAATATGGCTTTCCTTTTTATACCTCATGGTTAGACTTTTCTACTGGATGGTTAAGACCAAGATAAAGCAAAACTTATGTGACAAAAAATATGTAACTTTTGTATCTGACAAGGTCAGTCAGGTGCTGTTAGGATTTACCCTGACACTATATATTGCGGTTTGCAGAACTTTTGTCAGGATGAGTCACTTTTGACTGGATGAGTCATGGCCATCACTTGACCATTTTGCTCTCTGTGGAAGCCTGAGAGAATGTGTTCTCTCTAGGTGACTCTCCTTAGGCACACCATACATCATTGGCCACATTCGTCTGTGGCCCCACAATCTCCTGGAACAGGAAATTTGGGACTCCCCTGAGTTATAGGCTGTTACAGTATAGGTTCCTTTATGTCCAGTGTCCTCACTGACCTTTAAGAGTTAGAGTCAAAATATCCTTGTATCCTTTTTTTTTTTCTCGAATTATTTAGACTGCCCACTTAAGTTGTTAACCATCCAGGAGAGCTTAATGGTATTAGTCCCTGTAACTTAGGCACTCAAGCTTAACATCACTATTTTTGTGAATATCAAATGCCTTAGATGTAACATGAAACAGGTATTTTCCATCAACTGTTGATATTCCAAATTTTAAGACCCCTATAGAATGTTAAAAAAGAACAAATACACATTCTTAAACAGACATTTTTTGAACTTAACCACTTACAAAATTGTAGTGTTATACTTCATTGGCCTTTTTTTTTTTGTGGTCTCATATTCTATTACCTTTTATTCCTTCCTTCTTTCCTTTTTTATTTTTAAGCAAAAATTTACTTGAGAGTATAGCAATAATCAACATGACATTAGAAGCAGTGCATAATTAGAAGACAAGAATGATAGGTATAATATAGTTAAATGGAAAGCAAGAATTTAAGGATTAAGCAATGAAGAGCTAGGAGAAAAATTAGGAACCATGGTACGTACAAAACCATGCACTTACACACAAAAGATGGTTAAGACAATGGTCCTAAAATCTCCAACAGGTTTTTGAAACTAGAAGGTAATTGGTAGAATTTGCACCCTAACTATATATACTGATATCTGTGAACTAAGCAAATACACGGAGGATAGCAATGTGTAATACTAAAAGCATGCTTGGAACACCTAAAGATATTTTTAAGCTTCATTTTTCCCATTGTTTTGAGACTTTAATCCTTTATTCCTTGAAAAATGACTCAAAGAAGAAATCAAAGTTACACTGGGAATGAATTGAAGCAATGCTTTATTGCAACCACAAAGCACCATTTCAACAAGATATCAACACACAGAATTTGAACAAATGTCTCTTTGAACAGAGATGTAGCAAGCCCACTTTTTCAAGTTCTTAAAAACAAGTACATAATCCAATAATCAAACAAAGCACAGGACAATTAAAAAATATTACAGCATCATGAAGGAATATACATATATATAAAAATATTCTATACCAATAACAGGCTTTTTGATCTATAACTCTTGGCAATTTTTTTCAGAAACAAATTATTATAAATACAAACCATAAAGTAAAAAATGCTTTCTTCAGAACCAACCAATTTAAGCAAATCTATGCAGAAAAACCATTACCCCCAATACAGGTGAATATGGATAGATATCACCAGTACACAACAGTTTCTCTTTTCAGAGCTACGATTCTGCTCCTGAGGGGCCACGACACATGTTCATTTCAAACATTGCAGTATGTCTCAGTGAAACCTTAATAAGGTCAAGTGGAGTACCTTCTATAAAAAAGGGTGTTGGCAATTCCATCCACATATCGCAAACTCTATAGAGGAGAGGAATTCAAGGGAGACAGTGGCCTCTTTGTCTTTCCTACCCTTCTCCAAGCTTCTCTAAGTCTGTGAACTGAGGATGCTCATTTAAGTTTTCATTTCAAAGATGCTTGAGAAAACAATCTATGAAGACATGAAGAATACCCTTATGATCTCAAGCCTTTGCAGGGAGGGTTATCTAGTAATGAGTGACAAAAATCATTCTAGTTGACAAATTCCACAGGAAAACACATTCCATGCTTGTCTGGCCCTTGCTCCTCCTGGCTGAATCCAAGTCAGCTGATGGATTGCCTAGTCTATCCAATAGGATAACTTTTCACTTGGTTGAGATTTTTTACATATACATATGTATGTATGTATGTATGATTTACAAAGTTTCATCACATGAAACTAAAAAAAATGTCATCGTGCATTTTTGTTTGTTTGTTTTTGAGGTCTAGGACCCAATTAGATGGCTTTATGACGATGAGTTGTTCTTTAAATGCTTTGTCTGGAGAGGCTTTACATGGTATTCATAAATTTTTAGAGCAGGTCCCAATTTTAACTGAAGCCCTGTTAGCACATCATTCCTTGTCATCAGCAGCAGGGATTTCCCATCAATTTCCTAAAATGGAAGCACAAGGTAAAGCCAACAAGTAAGTCTGAAAACTCAAGGACAATGATAGTAAAAGGAAATTCAAAGGCAGCCGTCACATCAGCTGTCCCAAAGCTCAAAATTACATTTATAGTAGTGCTAAAGTAGAAAAAGTGAAAATTTTTTATCTTCTTTTACTTGTGTGAGATGTGATTGAAAATACACTGAATGTTTTAACTTTAAAAGATTAAAGTAAAAGACACAGTGTCATTAAGCTCCTTCAAAATACTGCCCCTGACTTTGAACATACTTATTTCATCATTTGAGTCAATTTGAAGCCTTTCTGGAAATCCTCTTTCATGGGTGTCTGTAGTTGCACTGTTGTAGCTCTCTTGATGTCTTGAATCAATTAAAAATGTTTATCTTTCATAGCTATTTTGACTTTGGGGAAGAGCTACAAGCCACATAGTTCTAGATCTACTGAATCAAGTGTATGAGGACACATTGTGATGTTTTAATGAGCATGTCTTGATGTTCATTGGCACCTGGGAGTTCCATTCACCATATATATATATATATATATATATATATATATATATATATATATTATCACATCTTATAAGGGCTTCTAGAACTGCTTCAGAAAATGGCAAAAAATAATGTGTTAAGTGTGTTTGAAGCAAGGGGGAGTACTTTGAAAGGCATAAACAGCATGTGTCTTTTATTGTAATTATTTAAAAAAATTTAAACATACATTGTATACTTTAAGCATCTGTTTTATTTGGGGATTCAACAAAATCCATAGTTGATCTTGTTTTCAAGATCACATGACAAATGTCATTATCTTAACACAAATTCCATATCTCCACTCACCGTAAGGAAGATTTAGAGCTATAAGTCCTAAAGATATTTAGAGGTGGTACCCTATGGATCAAAGCCATTACTACCAGGAGGAATAAGAACACTCTGTTTATAAAATATACCCAAAAGTTTATGCAGAATTTTCTTTGTGCTTTTTCAAACAACTCTATAAGTTAGGATGGGCAGAAGTCATTTTTGTAGGCTAGGCAACAAGGACCAAGCAAGAAGTCAACATGCCTACCTTAAAATCTAAGAGTTAGGAAAGTGTGGCATGGCATTTGATTTCTCATCTGTCTACAGTCAAATCTATTTTTTTTTTTTTTCGTGGAACCAGGGATCAGACTCAGGACCTTGCACTTGCCAGGCAAGCACTTGTGCCCTGGGCTATCTCCCCAGCCCCAAACCTGATTTTGTTTTTTAAATCCTCTTTGGACCGTTTTGATACTGAGAAATAAATGTATCTTGTCTGAGCCATCCAGTGACATCAAGTATCTTTGATGTCCTTGCATCCTATCAATCATAAGATGCATCTGTAAAATGCCTTATGCTTTGGGGTAGTCTTCCTAGCATTTTAAATATAGAATCATTCTACTTCATCCAGAAAATCAACCTCTCCATACTGAAGACCCCAACTACACTAACATTCAAGAGATCAAGACTTCAAATGCTACACAGCAAAGGGCGTGGCCCCACTGCACAGTTCAGAGTCCATTCCCCATCCCACACCAGACACTCTTAACTGTAGAAATAGTGGAGATGATAAAGCTCTAGGGTACAAAATTGAGCTTCTTGGAGAAGCAACAAGGTCCCAAATATACAAAACGATTTAATAGTTTTGGGAAAGAAGCACTGAGAATGTTATTTATGGTGGTAGCCTTGTGTGTCCTAAGAATATGGTTTCTAGGAGACTTGGGGTCTCCAAAGAGGTAGAGTAGGTGTGTTGGACACTTTTATTCATGATTCTACCCATACTCTTGTACTTACCTGGAACAATAGACCAGGGGACTTGGTGTGCAACTGAAAGTACATAAAATTGTGATTCCCTCCCAGGGAGATCATTCCTCCCAATTCTTTTATGTTCCTTTCCAGGGTACAAGAAAAAACACTTTGAATGCCTGAGAGTACAGAAGAAATAGCACCAGGCCTGGGGCTGAAGAGAAATCCATTTATCCACTTTTCTTCCTCAGGCAACTACTCCCTCTTCTATCTCCTCTCTTGGTAATGCAGGGACATGTGGTTTCTGACAGAATTCTGTGAGAAATTGCTCTTGTATAAGTTCCTTGAGCCATGAGTGGTAAAATCGTGTGTCATTATTCCTTCTGCCATGCTAGGCAGGACTGTGATGCTCCCTTCTCTTGACAATCCCCTACTAGCAGGAACCACAGCCCAACAGGAATTTCTTCAAACTGGCCTGTGACTTTTGGAAGCATTTATGTTGTCAGTGACCAAAAGACAAATGTCTCACATCAACTGTGTGAGAGACAACTATTCAAAACTAGAATGCATTAAAAATAAGCAATTGATTGATAGGGCAAGAGTGGAAAATTACTTAAGGAGACAGGAACTAACTGTCTAATATTTAAGTTCTCTCCTTCTTTCCTCTCAAGTAATTAGTAACCCTAAAAGCTGCCCATCAGCAAAATCTGTGTTTAATATTTGCTTCACAACTTCTGAAATGCACCTGCAGAGCTTCTGTCACCCAGAAACCAGAGTGGCAGAGCCTAAGACACTGCAAGGCCCAGGACTCAGAGCACACAACAGAGAACCGACTTCCAATGTTTCCTGAGCAGCAAAGCCCTGCTTTCCGCCACCTTTGCTTTGCTGCTGTGGGCCCATGCTTAACCCACTTCTTGTTTAAAACAAGTATAGGAAGAAAGGACGCTGCTTTCATTTATTTCTACACAAAAAGAAAACTTCCTTTACTAACTCAAAGTGAGATTAAGGCAAAAATCATGGCTGGCAAAAACTCCTTGTACAACTCAGCATTTCTGTCAAAAGCCAACTATGTCTGGAGAAAGTGCTGAAATTCGGGTTTTACATAAGACAAAAATGAAAATGAAAAATTATACTTTCTACTCCAATTTGATTTTCCCTTTATTCAGTAGAGAGACACTGCCGTTCACTTCATACCAGTGTCGATGGAAGAAAGCTCCATCTGGATATCATCATTATAAAAATGTTAGAATAACCGTGGCAGCTCAGATGAATGAGAGTGGAAGCGTGCGGACCCAAAACGTGAGCTCCACTCAGGCAAACTGCAGTCTGAACCCTGTCTCCAGCTCACAGCGTGACCTCAGACAGCGGAGTTAACCTCCCAAGCTTCAGTTTCCTCACTTGGCAAGTGAAAATACCGTAAACTTATGACTGTGCAGTCAGAAATAATTGATGTAAAGCAGCCAGCATGACGCTTGACATAAAGGAGTCTCTCAGTGCCTAGGCACTAAGTAGTAGAGCTTTGAAAGAAATAAGATGCAGTCAGGGAGATAGCTCAGAAGAATAAGCACCTGCCTGGCAAGTGCAGGGTCCTAAGTTCAATCCCCAGTACTGCCAAAAAAAAAGTGGGATGTTTTCTAATTCCAAATCCATGTTCTTCTTTTCCTACGAGCCCTTTTGCAGAGAGATGGAGGCATATTTCAAGTTTGAAAAGTTTACCAGGAATAAAATGTTCAGATGTACATTATACCTTTGCTGTATAAAAACCATAATATAGAAATGTTCCTTGATGAAGAAAGCTAAACAGAGATGATGCATGCTTGCTGTAATCCTAGCTACTTGAGGGGATGAGGCAGGAGAATTGCAAGTTTGAGTCCAGCCTGGGCAACTTAGTGAGACTCTGTCTCAAAATAAAAATTGAAAAAAAATTGAAAAAAAAAAAGGAGTGGAGGCTGGTGGAGCATTCCTGGTTCAGATTTCAGATCTTCAACCTCCACCCCCTTCCCGATGGAACTGCTAAGTTTTCACATAAAATGTAATAAAAGACTACAAACGTGAATGAAATCCAAATTGTGCAATGCTGAAAGGTGTGCTGAATGAGCTTGGATATAGGAAAAATGGAAGACAGGTTCTAGTGCAGATTCTATCAGTAACTTTCCACAAGGAACACTCCTTTGGGTCTCTGTCCATTAATACAGTTTAAAGGGGTTGACATAGGACTGATTTCAGCTCTATGAACATCCCACAAATTCTGCATATCCCTACATCATGATTAAATCCAAACCAAAGTATAATTTTACAACTTGGGAAATGGATAATTACGTTAGCTCTGGTGACACTCAGTACAGTTATTCATCATATGAAAGTAACCTTCAGGTTCCCATCGGATCATAAAATTCAAAATGTTTCACTACTTAATAAATTCCACCAGGCACTCAGGCACTGAAAAAGGCTTGGTGACGATCTCTATTTGCAATGAGGGTAAGACCCTAGGTTGAAAAATAAATAAGCAGGGTCCTTAGATGTTGTAGTTCAGCAGCTAAGAATGTGCAGTAGAGTAGGGCAGTATTTTACTGCTTACTAGGTGGGGCCTGGAGCATGATCCTTAATCTAAGTCTCATTTCCTTATCTAGATGATGGGAAAAACCAGCAACTGAATTCCATCGCCCTGAGGGTTTTTTAGATAACACATGTGATGTAGGATTCCAGACATCTCCTGAGCACTCAATAAATGCTAGCTGCATTAGTCAACTTCTTGTCCCAGGATCAAGCACTGTACAGAAACAAGGTAAAGGAAGGAGGGTTATTTTGGTTTAGCTTTTGGTCCATTGTCAGTTGGATCCAGAGCAGGAACAGCATGGCAGAAAGGTAGGCTGGAAAAAAGGTGCCAACTCGTGATGGCTACAAAGCAGAGTGGGTTGACAGAGCCAGAGAGGAAGGGGTTCTGGGACCAGGGGTCTGACACAGGCCCCCGGTCACGCTCCTAGCACCCACTGCCCTCTACTAGGGCCCATTTTTGGATCTATTCAGCGATGAACTCACTGATAACTCACTGATGAGGAGGTGAGTGCCCTGACAATCCAGTCACCTGTCTAGGAATTTATTTTTTAATTTTATGTATTTGGTACAGGGTCACATCACACAGCTCAGACTCAGTAATCCTCTTGTTTCAGCTTCCCCAGTGCTAGAATTACAGGTGTGTGCCACCATGCTTGGTCCCTGTGGCTGGCTCAGCGCACCTGGGGGTGGGGCCAGTGTGGCATGCAGGAATGGGCATTGAACCCTGGTCCTTGCCCTTGCCTAGGTAGGTGCTTAGACCACTGAGCTATCTCCATGGTCCTTTAGGAATCTATTAAGAGGGTTGAATTCACTATTAAGATTGACTGGAAGACTAGGTATAAAAAAATTATATATACCTGCAGGGCACAGTGACACATGCCTGTAATCCCTGAGTTTAGGGAAACTTAAGCAGAAGAATTCTGAGTCTGTGTTCTACCCAGGCAGTTTAGTAAGACCCTGCCTCAAAAAACAAAAAACAAAAAAAATATGTAGAGAAAGCTTTGAGGCTGTACCTCAGTGGTAGAGACCCTAGGTTCCATACTGCAGCAGACAAAAAACGTATCGAATTATTTCTCTTTCTCGTCATATTTTTCAAATTGAAGATAACAATGAATTGAGCCTGCTCTTGATAGGGTCCATGTAAACTTGGTCTATGCATAATGGGTAGGAAGAATGGTGGAGTAGGAAGAAAACCATCTGAGAAAGGCCAGGAGCGAAAAAGCACACCCATGAGAGAGGCAACTGTGCAACACCAAAGTAGGCCAGGGAAGAAATGGAAGGAAGTCTGTATAACTGGAGAAGAAGAGCACTGCATCTGATTCCAAAGGTCACATCTCTGATGGTCTCGATTGTGCCAGTGTATGCACAGAAGGGAACAGTGGCTCAGCTGAGACTCAGGAGATTCAGTTGTTCAACTCTGTTTCCTGTGTTAATATTTGGCCTATAACGCCCTGCCTCAGTGAAAGGAGAGATCTAGACTAAGAAGACCTCTATCTATTCATGCTCTCAGATTCCAATTATCTTTGATAAGCATTAAGACATGCCAGTTTGATACCAAAGTCCCTGTTAAAGAAAACACCACCAATTCACTGCCAAAGACATGAAGGGATCAGATGAAAGTTTTTTTTTTTTTCTCCACCTCAGGCTCCTCCTCTCACATGTTCTAGAACTTTCTTTGTAACAACCCTCTTGCCATTCACTATCTGGCTACAAGTGGTGACCAGCCTGAAACTTCCCATTCCACTGCTTACAAAGGGTACGAATGTCTCTGAAATAGAGCAATTTGATCTGGAGCCAAGGGATACAAAAGTGGAAAATCCTGTGTCCAGTATGGGGGTCACATCAAAGAAGGAGGATTGGGATCTTTTGGGCCTATCCATGTGGCCAGTGGAGAAATAATCTCCTGAGAAGGGGTAATCCTCTTCACAGACATTGTCAAAGACATCGTGTGGCCTCTCGAAGCACAGCTCTTCCTCCAGATGACTTCTATTCCTGCCAACTCTTCCGTTGCCCATTTGGGTACAGTTCTTTCTGGTTCTGTCATAGTCATTGCGCCTCTTGGCATCAGACAAGACCTCATAGGCTTCTGCTACTTGTTTGAATTTCTCCTCAGCTGCCTCCTTATTCTCTGGGTTCTTGTCTGGGTGGACTTGGAGAGCCAACTTGTGATAGGCCTTTTTGATGGCAGAAGAGGAAGCATTCTGAGGTACCCCCAGCACTTTGTAGTAGTTGACCATGGTTCTTCAACAGCCTTTCCCCACTAAGATACACAGTTTATTTTCTGCAGGACTGCCATAGGACACTGAAAAGGCAGATGGCAACTGTTCAAGTTTATACTTTCAAGTCTTACCACATGGTTTTAGGGATGCAGGTTTCTTCAGGGAGGAGAGGAGAAATGCCTTCCCAGTGTGTGGGTCCTTCACATGTCCACCCACACTGCCCAGCTCACAGAACACTGGTTTGGAGTGACTATGAGCTCAGCATTCCAAGCCAATGACTCTCAGCTGTGCCTGCCTTGCCATTGATGGAAAATTTGGGGATGAAATTATATATCTGAGGGTCTTAGGAAGGCTTTTAAAAACTACACATGAAAGGCAGAGAGAGAGAGAGAGAGAGAGAGAGAGAGAGAGAGAGAGAGAGAGAGAGAGAGAAAGGAAGGGAGGGAGGGAGGGAGGGGGAGAGAAAGAGGGGCAGCATATGCTGACTGGATTGTTAACAAAGAAACTAATATGCGTGATTCAGAACGTTTAAACCCCATCACAAGCCAGATGGGTTTCACTCTTGAGTCAGACTCACCACGGATTCGGGTTTATGTGAGGATCAGGGCCTTTAGTGAGTCCATGAGTGTTCCCCTGTTACTTAATATTTGCAACAGGTACAAAGCGAATGATAAAGAGGCTGATTTATGAAAACATAATCTGCCCACATTTCTGACTCAGGTAAAAGAAAAATCATTTAATCAAGTAAAGAAACTGGGTCACAGAAATTGATCTAAGTAGATTACAAAAAGGTAGATTGGGGGAATACAGTTAGATGTGAAGTCTGTCCTGTTCTGTCAGCTAAGACATCTTCATGTCTGCTAACATTTGTCTTATTTGAAGTTTATTTCTGGATTTAGGAATTAAGCTAAGTGACAGCACCAAAACAGCTTTTCAAAAATGAACAGCTTGTGACCCCAAGGATAGCGAGCTGCTTGTTATTGTGCTTTTGGTAGGATGCACAACTTCACAACTCCCAGACTAGCTTGTCACTGTGTGTGGGCTGTGGCTAAACTCTGGAGAATGAAATGCGAAGGGAGGAGGCAGACCTCTTCCAGGAGCACCTGTCACAATCCCCTTCCTCCTCCTCGCACCCATGGCCAGATGAACTTGAGAGCAGCCAGCTGAAGGAGGCAGTACCTCCACAAGTCTGGGGCTTTGAATTAAAGTGAAGCAGGGCATTCCCACCAGCCACCGTGGATTCTCTGCATGGGTGAGAAATAAGCTGCTGTAGTTAAACCACTGTATGTTTTCATCTACTTGGGACATCAGTTAGCCAACTAGTCATTTCTACAATTTCATCTTCACTTTTAGAACCTACTTTTATGATGCCACCCATCAGAACAATCCTCTCTTCCCTCTCTTTCTCCTCTCTCCTGTCTCCCCTCCCTCTTCTCTCCTCTCCTCTCCCTCTCTCTCCTGTCTCCTCTCTCTCCTTTCTCTCTGTCTCCTCTCTCTCCCCTCTCTTTCACCACCTCACTTCCATTAAATCCAGTTTTTCATTTATTCCACTTTCTCTGGGGTTATGAGTCTCCTCCAGACTGTTCCTTCGTATGAGTCTCTTGGTTGACCATGACAGCCATTCTCCTCTGGCCCTCTAAAATAGCTTTCAGAGGAGCTGTTGGCTTGCCTTGTGCCTAGCCACACACCTGACTCCCCATGCAGGAGAAGTCCAATTCTCCAGATTTTCTAATTCCTCTACCCAATGCATCTATAAAAACAAAACAGGACCAGGAAGGTGGAATTGTACACATTTACAGTTTACCAATCTCTGCTGAGTCAGTACATCTATCTCAACAATCCTTTCATTTATCCTTATTTCATTTTCCCAAGCTTCTTGGTAGCCTCTGCCACTCTTTTGTAGTTCCTTATTAAACCTCTACTCTTACCTCTATACTCTGAGGAGTTTCCTTTGTGTTCAATTAAAAAACATAGAAGCTATAGGTAACCCTCTGTCTCTGAAGACAAGTTGTGTTAGGGTTTTCCAGAGAAACAAAACCCATAAGACACTGGGTAGATACAATCAAAGTGGGAGTTGAGAAACCAAGGGAGCTGGTAGTATCAATCTGGGTCTGAATGCCTGAGAATGGTGGGACTGGGCAGGATGATGTCCTTCTCAGGGTATGAAGGCCTAAGAAGCCACCCAGCACTCCAGTGTCTAAGGCCAGGAAAAGATATGTGTCTCACGAGCGTGGATTTGTCCTTCCTTCACCCTTTTTTATTCTGTGTAGGGCCATCGATGCACTGGGTATGGCCACCCACATTGAGGAAGGCAGACTCTTTTATTCATTTTACTGACTCAACAATAATCTCATCTGTGATAGGTTCTGGCCCCAGTATAAATGCTAAATCATCATGGTGGTCATCTAGCATGGTTGAAGCCCTTCAATAAAATCCCCTCTTCCCCAAGACCACCTCCCACTTCTTCTCCAACTTAGTCCAGGGTGCAATTTCTTTTCCCCCTTCCCGCCGCCTCAGGGAAGACCCCCCAGTCAGCTCCGTCAGGTATATCTAAACATCCCCTTCAAACTCCACCCCTGGCAAAAGGCCATAAAAGCCTCAGCCTCCCTTTGTTCCAGTTAAGAGAATTCCTCATCCTTCCCCACATTCTCTCCCTGTCCTCAAAGATAATAAAGCCCTTTTCCCCTTTTCCTTCTGCCTGCTTCTCCGCTGCACCAGGAACCTGAAAAGACCTACTGGTCTGCAAGCTGCTTCACAGACACTCGGAGAAATACTGTTCTAGCCACGTCTTGCTCAGTACTAATTCTGTGGTAGTCTTTTCTTGATATTTGAATATTAATGAAAATGAGTCACCATGAATATAGTGTCTGAATTTGGATTTTAAATGTTATTGTGGTAAAATAGGTATTTTCATGACATGAAAATGTCATGCTGACCACTTCCTTAAGTACACGGTAGCATTAATTATACTTATGATGTGGCACAGTCACCGCCACTCTATTTTTAAATTGTTTCTTTCACTTCAATCAGAAACTTTGTGCCTATTAATAAGTAACTCTTTCCTCTTTTCAGCCTCTGATAACTTCCAATTTACTGTGTGTCTCTCTGAAGTTACTCGTTTAGCTATTTCATATAAATGGAATTGTACAGTATCTGTCTTATTTCACTTAGCATGGTGTTCAAAGTTCATTTCTGTTATGGCAAACTTCACTTTTTTTTTTTTTTTTTTTTTTAATCACTGAACATTCCACTTGTGGGAATATCATAGTTTGCTTACCTATTTACCTGTTCTCAGACACCTAAGTGGTTTCCACCTTTGATAACTGAGAATAACGTGGCAAAGGCCAAGGCACATGAGTATCTTTTGAATTCCTTTGGTTGCGACTGCTGAATTCTATGGTAATTCTATGCTTAAGTTCTGAGGTGTTACCAAGCGGCCTTCCACAGTGACTGTCCCATTTTATATTCCCACCAGCACTGTACAAAAATTCCAAATTCTCCATGCTTGCTCCCCAAACCCTTTTGATCTCACCCCTCATTATTCCTTCAGGGGTTTGCTTCATTCCACTTTTCTCAGTCTCCCATCACTTCAACCTACTCAACTCCGTTGGCTACTTTCCTGCATCTCCTCCCCTAGGCGAGGCCCCTCCTGCCTGTGCAAGCCTCCAGCTCCCCTCACCCGCTCTGCTTGCTCCTCCTGGCACGGGTGCTCCATACCCCTCCTCAGCAGCTTCACTATAGCTCCATTTGCAATTCACCATCACTCCCAGACTTTACTACACTTGACCTTCTTGAGCTCTTTTGACCTTGATTATTTAATTTCTCTTGAACTTGAACAGTTTTCATGAAACCTCTCATTACTGATTCCCTCTCTGTTGCCCTGATTATTTTTTCTCAGTTCCTTTCCAGGTTGCCTTTCCCTTCCCAACATTTAGACTTCTGCATTCCTCAGGGCACTGTCCTTGTCCTTTTCCCCTTTCCTGTTCTCGCCGTACTGTGGCCTAGGACGGATTCTCATCTGCTTCCAGGCTAACTCTTCCCCTTAGGGGTCTGTAGACAAGTTTCTCTTAGACAACTTACAGGCTCACATTTAATGTGCCCCAGTCTATTATACCTTTTAAAACTTCCCTCTGCACATACTCCGGTGAATGGCCCCTTTACAACCTCCCCACCTGGAAGGCTGGCAGTTATTGGAGCTCCCACTCTCTGACCTGTGAGTGCTGGGTTCAAGCCTGCAGCTATGGCAGAGCAAGAGACCTGACAAATCATTACCCATTATTGGCCATGATTACCTTCTCATGATGGTTTTCTATGTACAGTAATGTACCCCATGACAATGCTTCTACCAGTGACAACACAGGTAATGGTGGTCTACTTAAATTATATGTGATTACACTATACTCTCGCTAAAGGATACGTTGGGCACAATTTAATCTCATTATTAAATATTAAGCGAGGTACAGCAGTACCTTCTGCTCTACCTCCTCCTTTTTATCACAGTTTCCTACTTTTGGTCTCCTTGTCCTCCAAGCCATCCTGCAGGTTACCACTAAGCAGGTGGTTCAGAAACGCAGACCCCACTATGGAACTCCCCACTTAATGCGCTTTGGAGATTCCCAGATGGCTCTTGGGTGAAGTCTGTCTTGTCTGAGCCAAACCAAACTCTCTCATCTGGAGTCCTGTTTGTTTTCAGTCTTATCTTTGCCCTTCCCTGCCTTATGTCTCCTACTTCAAGTTAACTGGTGGTCACAGGCCATGCTGTTCTAGGTCTCCACATCATTCTGTCTGGTCTTCCTGCTGTCCAGAATCTCTATGCTCCTCAGATGGTTCTCATATCTGCAAATGCTTTTATTAAAGTAAAATAATGCCAATCACATCAAAAAACACTATTTTACTTTAATAGTTTTATATATATTTAGTGAATATTCCAAAAAGCTATGGTAACTTTGGAAATAATTGAATATGCAAATGAGCACCCCTCACCTGGTTATTGTGTTATATATTATGCCTGTTGTCATTTCAAATGAATGATCTAAATAACCATTTGGGGCCTTTAATGTGACTGCTAATCCTGATATGTCAACCTGACTGGATTAAGAAACTCTTAAGAGGTAAGAGTAGTGGGCTCCTGGGTGTATCTGGGTGGGCCATGGAGGGGGCTCTGGGTATTATTTATGACCCCCTGCTCCTTCCTTCTGGCACTGTTCCCTGCTCTGCTTCCTGCTGCCCTGAGCTAAGCAGCTTTGCTCCACTATGCTCTTCCACCATGGGATCCTGGCTGGAGTCATCTGATTATGGACTGAATCCCTTCAACCAGGAGCTAAATTAAATTGTTCCTCCTTGCAATCGTGTCGGCTATTGTGTATGGCAACTGGAAAGCCAACTCATTCATTTGTGTTATAGAAATCAATTATATTTCAATAAAAATTCAAAAGGTTTTTTGCTTCTCAGTTTCAATTCCCTTGGCCACTCTCTAGCTGTTAGCCTGTGACGTTAACTGGCCACATCAACCTGAGAAACACCCAACTAAGTCAGATCAGCCTAGCTCTGAGTAAGGCTGAGAGGATTTACTGAAGAAAGAAGAGCTATCTGAGGGTGGCATGTTGCCTGAAAAGTACAAAGGGGAAGCAGAGAAGGAATGCTCACTTCTGTTTCTTCAGAGGAGATCCAGTCTCTGCCTTCACCTTGAATAGTGTCTTCAGGCTTCAAGGGCAGACCCTTTGGCGTCCTGACACGGACCTGCACAGGGCATGCCCCTGAGCTCCAGGCCTTCGTCTGGACCCATGAGTCCGCAGTGCACAGCCCTGTTGCCCTCTTCCACACCTGGCTCTGTGGGTGGTCACTGTAGGCCAGTCTGTAAACTGATGTGATTGGCATTATTTTACTTTTGATAAAAGCAGTTGCAGATATGAGAACCATCTGAAGAGCATAGAGATTCTAGACAGCAGGAAGACCAGACAGAATGGTGTGGAGACCTAGAACAGTCTTTATATTTGTGTATCTTTCATAAAACTGATTTCTCGAATAAGCACTGATACATAACCTTACCCATTTGCTTGTTATTTTCATATTGCTGCTGAATATTTATGGACTGAAAAGGCATATCCACAGAGTCTCCTTGCCACCTCCCTATTTATTATGTCATAAAATATTTTAAGCATTTCAATAGCCTTCAATTACTAAGACATATTAATCATCTGAGCTCTTTGAATATTCTCAACACTGGTATTATTAGATGCCAGGAAACTAAGTTTCTAAAATGTGAGGTGAAATTGGCCTGCTTCAGAGCTGGCTTACCATGAAGCCCATGAAGCTCAGGTGGCTGTGTAATACTTAGTGTTCATACTTTTGTAATTTATTCTTCAAAGGCAGAATCTCAAAACTGCATAAACTTGAGACCCCACAAAACCTGGATTTTTCTCTGGTCTGATTAAAAATAAAATCCATCTCAAATCACTTTGGTTGAATTTATCCTAGGCATAATTCAGGATCCATGCTGAGTGGAATTCTCATTGGCTTCCCACCTAACTAGTGCACTCTGAGATAGCTAGTATAACTTGGTGATCTGTAACAATAGGAAATTTTATTTATCTTCATTAAGTCAGTGACTATAGACATTGACTCAAAATTAGCAATAAGTTAGTTGAAAAGAAATGCCATCAACCTTCATGCTTCAAATGAATGGGCATTTGGGCATTTCTGAGTAAAACTGTTATTAATGTGGCTTTAACTAAGGAAGTCACAGAATAAAATTAATATGTCACTCTGCTGCAATCCAAGTGGTTTTCATACCAGGCACTGTACGCATCCATCCTGAGGACCAGCTCCACGATCAAGCCCTTGACTCTTTTTTTTTTTTTTTTTTTTTTTTTTTTGAGACAGGGTCTCGCTATGCAGTTCAGGCTGGCCTTGAGCTCACTTTGGTAGCCCAGGCTGGTCTCGAACTCGCACCGATCCTCCTGCCTCAGCCTCCTGAGTGCTGGGATTACAGGCGTGCACCACCATGCCCAGCTTAAGCCCTTGACTCTTAATAGAGGAGCTTAAGCAATATTTTGCTTATTGAAATTCAGTATTTGCTTTATAGAAATCAGAGTTATCGAGAGGCAAATTCCCAAGGATCATTCAGTGATGATGAGGAAACTAAGGGAAAATAAACCAGGAATCCTGGCACCAACTCTTATCCTCCACTAAAGCCTCAGTGATTCATGTGCTACAAAGACCTGGGAAATCAGCCACCACTGCAATACAGTGTCAGTGGGAAACACAGGATGCTGATGATACTGTACTCATGGCCTTCTCTGGGAAGAGCTCCCCCTGCTTCTTGCTCTCACAGTCCAGGGAACACTTCAGAGCACTGTTAGCAAATGCACCGGGCTTGAGTCTTCACCAGGTAGACAGCTGCAGCCCTGATGACAAAGGCTACATGCCACCCCAAGGGGAAGTAACATTACTGGTTATAAAATGGGCCTGTGAGCTGCAGAGAGAGCTCAGCAGCATAAGCACTTGCCTGGTAACTGCAAGGTCCTGAGTTCTATCCCTGGTACTGTATGTCGTGCCAGCCTTGGAACCCTCTCTGTGCCATGCTGGCTCTAGAAGTGGGTAATCCCACATGCCTGTAATCCCAGTGCTAGGGAGGCTGAGACAAGAGGATCACTACACATCTGACTTGCATATCGAGACCCTGTATCAAAAAGTAAAGCAAAGCAAAGCAAAGCAAAGCAAAGCAAAGCAAAGCAAAGCAAAGCAGAAGAAAATGGGTCTAGCCAGAACAGCAATACAGCCTAAAACACACACATGAGCTCAGACCACCCCTCTTGCTGGTTCTTGCAGTTTATAAATGGTACTCATGAATAGGATTCAAACCAGGTTTTCCAACCTGATGGAGATAACTATGTCACAGGGAAAGTTAATATTCATCAGATCAATCCAGCTGCTTCTTCATCCCTCAGAGACTGTTTTTTTCATTCCCATCCTGCAGAAGAATTCCACTCAGTGGCCAACAGCTTTCAAACAGTCATCTGTCTAAGAACTTAATCTGAGTGCGGCTGCTAGAGGTGAGTGCCCAGCTATGTACTACGAGACCACACACACCCTGAGGCCTGACTCTCCTATCCAAGTCAGCTCACTTTTAGGTGCATGCTTGGCATTGGCGTCAGTATCTCATCATCAACACACCAGCAGAGTTACCTTGGTGAAGACTCTCCTGGCTTGCAGATGTCCAGTTGTCTTTTGCTTATCCATGTACAATGGCGGGGATGGGTATCTAGCTCTCAGGCTCCTCTAAGGAGGGCACTAGTCCTATTATGGAGCTCCAACCTCACGACCTCATCTAAACCTAATACCTCACCAAAGTCTTGCCTCTGGTACCGTCGCGCTTGAGATCATAAATTTGGGTGGATATGGTCATGTGGTTTCCAATAGTCAGGCATGAAACAATAATCTCCTCATGTCACTGGCCACTGTGCTGCCCTTTCTTTCTGAATCTGCTCTCTGCAAAGCTGGGTTTAGTGACTTTTCTCTCTCCATGTCCTAATTATATCAAATGGCAAGGTAAAACCTTCCCTCTGAAGATTGTAGCATGTGGCTGGCCATTCTGTGGATCTCCATGGCAATGATATGGAAATGTACCCAGAAGGGCCACACAAATACTTTTGCAAATTACTTTCTTTGCAAAATTTAATATAAAGGACCCATTCAGCATTATTTCTGTTGAATACACTTTGATCACTCAGTGTGGTATTCTGAGACAAATTGTTGCATATGTCAAGAATTCATTCCTCTTTTAATCCTTGATATTATCCCACTGTACGAACATATCATACTTCATATAGTCATTTCCTGTTTATGTATATGCAGGCTTCCAATTTTTGACCATTATAAAAAAAGCTGCCAGGAGTAGTTTTGTACAAATTAGGCTGGGGTGTAGCCGGGCGTGGTGGCTCACGCCTGTAATCCCAGCACTCGGGAGGCTGAGGAAGGAGGATTGGTGCGAGTTCGAGACCAGCCTGGGCTACAACAGTGAGCTCAAGGCCAGCCTCAGCTGCATAGCGAGACCCTGTCTCAAAGAGACAAAAAAAAAAAAAAAAAAAAAAAAAAAAAAAAAAAAAAAAAAAAAAAAATTAGGCTGGGGTGGTGTAGTGGTTGATACATGGTGTCAACTTGGCTGGATGACTCAGCGGCCTGGTTCCCTATTGGTAGAAGCCCTGCCCTGGGGTACAATTGGTTCCTCCCTGGAGCATGACCAGGTCCTGCCTAGGATATGATTGGCTCCTCCCTAGAGGGGGATCAAGGGCCCATTCTGGGGTATGATTGGTTACCCCCTATGGCACAATGGTTCCACCTCAGAATGACTGAGCACAAAGAGACTTTTTAAAGTGCTGAGGAAGGAGTCAAGACTTCACTTCGTCTTCGCATTCAGCCTGGACTTCATCACCTGGCTTGCAGCGCAGACTCTTCAGCCTCCAGCTTGGATCTTTCGCCATCCGTCGCAGACTCTTCAGTATCCATTACAGACACTTCAGTCTTCTATCGCAGACCCATCAGCTGATGGACAGAAATTTACATGGAGCACTACAGTGAAGTTCAGACCTCGGGACTGAATTCTTCAGTCCGGAGCATGCAGACACTCTCTGCACACTTTCTCATCTGACTCTGTGGCTGACTATTGTAAGCCAATCTTATAATTCCTTATAGATTGTATATTTGGTGTTAATATCCATTCCTTATATTATATCTGTTCTGTTCCTCTAAGTAAAACCCTGACCAATACAGGTGGCCTGTAGCCTTCCTGTCAGGATGCATTCGGTAACTAAAAGCTATCTGCCTACCTGCTTGAGGCCAGTACCAGGGAGACTCCAGAACTGGTACTGACTGGTGGGAGAAGCAGGTTAATGTGTGTGACAAGGACAATTCACAGTCCTCATGCAAGTCACAGCAATGAGTTGTCTGACTAGCCTGAGCCTAAGCAGTGACTCCTACCTTGCCCTCTATTTCCTTTGATGAGGCAAAGTAATAGTCATTCCAGAAATTTCAGACCTGGGCAATTTCCAGAGAATAATCACAACTCACTTTTCATCCTCCCTGCCCCAGGTGCCCTTCTACAAGAACGATGGAACTTGAGTTGCTGGTTCAGGATCACAAAATGTCAGTGTGCTCAGAATTCATTTGTCAGGCTCCTGGGTTGGCAGACTCACCACTGTGACAAGGAGATGTTTGTGTCACCTTTGGAGGATTTCTGAATGAAGTGTTCCTCTTTTCATCTCAGTGTATCTAGTGCCCAGAATGATGTCATCTGTGGGAGAAGAGTCCTGCTTCTGGGCCAAGCTCAGAGCTGGCCAGTCCTGCCTCTGAGGTCATGCACAGGATGTGGAAGTTCCAGGGAGCACACTGTGCCCCAATCTGGGACATCTGCCTCAGGGGAACCTGAGCAAAAGTTCCACCTGAAAAACCTTTAGGACATCTGGGAATCTGGCCAAGGAAGCTATTAGCTAGGTCTTTTTTTTGTTGTTGTTGTTGTTGTTAACCTTTTACAATATTATTTAAATATAATTTTAAGAGAAACTCAGCTCCAATGACACAAGTGGACATTGCACCATTAAAAATCAAAGTAAACAAGAACTTAAGGATTAAACAACAAAGAGGCAGCAAGCAGAAAAGTTAGGAAACTTGGCAGGGGAAAAGGCATACACTATGTACACAGGATGAATCAGACAATGGTCCTAAGAATCTCCAACAGGTCTCTGACACTCAGAATAGCAACATGTAAGACTGAAACCATGCTTGGAATCTGAGTCATTCTGGTCTTCTAGATGCATGCTGCTTCTAATGTAATTTCAAGTATTGCTATACTCTCTCTCAAGTAAATGTTTTTAAAAAAACAAAAAAGGTAATTAAAGAGAAAATGAGACAAGGAAAAATGCCATAGGAATGACCTGCTACAATTTTGTGTATGCTTAGATTTCTAAATTTCTGGGTAAAAAAGTGTAGTAGTTTTTAAAATCACATTCTATAGGGATTTATTAGAATATCAATGATGGATGGAAAATATCGGTTCCATGTTAAGTCTAAGGCATTTAATATTTAGAAACACAGTGATGATAAGCTCAGGTACCTATGTTACAGAGTAATAGTATCACTAAGCTTCTCTTCTGGAGGGTTAAGAACCTAAGTTTATAGACCATAAAATTAAGAGAAAAAAAAAAGGGCTACAAGGATAGTCATTTTTTTGGCCCTAGACCTTCAAGGTCAGTGAAGACTCAGGACATAAGAGAACCTGTACTGTAACATCCTATAACTCAGTGGTGTCCCAAATTTTCTGTTCTAAGGAGATTATGGGGTCATAGTGGAAAGAGACTGACAATGTATAGTGTGCCTAAGGAGAGTCAACTAGAGAGAAAATATTCTCTCGGGCTTTCACAGAGAGCAAACTGGTCAAGCAATGGCCATGACTCATCCAGATAGGTGAAACTGACAAAAGCTCTACAAAATGCTATATATGGTTTCAAGGTAAATCCTGAAGGGATTTTGACTGACCTTGTCAGATATGAAAATTACATGTTTTGTTGTATAGGTCTTCCTTTAACTTGGACTTCACCACCCAGCAGAAAAGTTTAATCAGGAGACATAAAAAGGAAAGACAGATTAGTATGCTGAGCTGTAAGGCTCAAATCAACAGCTTCTGACATTGCCAGTTCTGCTGATAAGCCACTACTAATATGGAATATTGCACTATGTATACAACTACTTTCTCTTAGCTCATTGAGAAGAAATACTTGTACCAGTTGTGTTTAGAAAAGTTCTCATGTCTGCAACTTGTACTTTAAACAACTACTATGAAGACAACAATATGCATTGTATCAATTGTTATGGCTGTCCTACTAATGTTTTGAGAGTGTCTCAATGTTATTTCTTATTAAAATAAAATAATAAACCTTTATCACAAAAAATCAAAGTAAAATACGTTCCAACTGATACCTTCCACTTTCCAACTTGAGCTATTATTTTCCACTACAATAATAAGATTTTCAAACATAAAGAATGGTTGACATAGTTTTTTTTTTTTTCAGAACCCGTGATTGAACTCAGGTTCTTGTGCTTGCCAGGTAAGCACTTATTCTACCGAGCTATCTCTCTGGCCCCTAGTTGCCATAGTTTTATAGAGACATACATATTCCTGCCACCTAGATTGTACAACAGATATTTTTGGTACTTATTTTCTCACAAAGCTATCCATGCAGTTATCCTCTATTTAATTATATATTTGGATGTATAGATCAGTCTACCTGCTCTCAAATACCATCAGATTGCCATATCATTCTCTAATATCTTTATACTTAGTTTCTTTTGAGGTAGAGCTTGTAGTCCATGTAATGTACAACTATGAGTCACTATATAGTGGAGTATACATAATGATCAGTATAATGAGCTGTAATCCAAACGTTCATCAAGATACAGAATGTCAACATCTCAGAAAGTACCCTCGTATCTCTTCCTAATCATTCCTCACTCATATCTATCCAGAGGCAATTACAATTATTTTCTTTGCAAAATTTAATATAATGGAGCCATTCACCATTATTTTTGTTGAATATACTTCTATCATTCAGTGTAGTTCCGAGACTCATTCAAATTGTTGTATATGTCAGGAATTCATCCCTCTTTTATTCTTTGATACTATCCCATTGTATGAATGTATCATAATTTGCATAGTTATTTCCTGTTGATGTATATGCAGGCTTCTAATTTTGACTATTATAAAAAAAACTGCCAGGAGCAGTTTTGTACAAATCTCTTTATAGACATATGTTTTCATTTCCCTTGGGTAAATACCCAGGAGCAAAATCGCTGGATCATGGGGTAGATGCATGAGTGTTTACTTTGAACGCCTACGGACAATGCAGGAGAGTTCTGCTTGCTACACATCCTTGTGAACATTTGGCAATATCAGTTTTCTAATTTTAGTTCTTCTGGTGAGTGTAAAGTGATTTAAATTTCTACTTTGGCAAATTTTCCAAAATAGCAAAATAGACATATGTATAAGGTTCTAGTTTGGAGGAAATGGTGGTTGACAAGATTTAAATATGTGTTAAGAGAAAAATTACTTTATCCAAACTCAGACCCTATATCCACTAGCTGGAGAAATAACTCATGCTGAGAGGACATGAAAGAAGATGCCAGTTCAGTCTGAAGTTATAGTGCTAGAAAAGTGAAGTTAATACTGAGAAAACTACACCATCCATTCATAGACTAATAGGAATTCTGTGGGACTCACTGAACCACAGTGTGTTCCCTACTTGCCTCCTAATGGTCAGAGTCTCTGGAGGATCACCTCAGTAGATCTGGCTCAGCCAACAAAATGGAGCGGTCTAACCCTGGACAAGTGGGAGAAAATGCTGCTTCTCTCTCTCTCTTTCCAATAGCTATCCTGGGTCTCAGGGAAAGGAATGCATTTTTAAGCAACAACACTGCCCAGACCTGTCAGGCACTTTTTATGTCTTGTCCTTTAGTGCTCACAACAGCTTCCTATAAAGTTAGTTGTTGATAGCCACGCATTAGATGTGAAACTGAGCCTCAGAGAGCTATAGTTACTTGCACAGGGTCACACACAAATGAAAATCCAGATTATCATTCTAAACCCTGCATTGTACCTTGCTAAGTGCACTGCTCAAACAGTTCGATGGGCTAAGGCCAGCAGTAGAGGGAGGGAATTATTCCTCTGTCACTTGCATCTCCCTTCATCTTCAGTTTCTCAAAGCCTCACAGCTCTTTGGTCATCTTCCCATTCTGCTCACTGTGACAAGGGGGGTAATTATGTTTGCCATGTTTTTCCAGACTGAGGTACCTGCTCCTGAAAAGCACGCGCTTGCTCCTCAAATCCTGCTGTTCGGAAGTAATTGACTACGTCCATCACGGCCCAGTCTGCAGGATCAGGTGGTCTCCCATTCTCCATGGAACTGAAAAACACAGATAGAGACAGTCATCACAGGACAGCATGCTGAGCTCACAGTACAGTTGTGCTGGGCTCACTACGGTGGATCTCACTCCTTATCTGGGCCAACTCACTGGGGCCCAGGCCCTCTCTTCTATCAGAGGCACAAAATCAGTCTACTGCAGGCAGGACCATGATTCTTCCGGGTTTTTTTGGTTTCAGATGATGATGATGATTTTTTTTCCTTGTGGGCAGCTCGACTCACCCTGAGGGCAGGGCTGGTGCAGCACATGGTGCCAAGGATCAAACTGCAGTCCCTGCACCTGCCTAAGCTTGCCTATGCAGCACTTTAGACCACTGAGCTATCTCACCGGCCCCGATTATTACTCTTAGTGGGTTAGTCATTGTTTTCCTAATAAACTGTTTGACTTTTTATGTAATACTTTTTTGTGTGGTGCTGGGGATTGAACCCAAGGCCTTGAACATACTAGGCAAGTACTCTACCACTAAGCTACATCCCCAGCCCTTGACTTCTCATATAAATTTCTTCACATTCTATTTTTTAAACCAGATACAGGGAAAGGAGTCCAATGGCTTCTGGTGCCCCACAGCTTGACATGCCTATGTAATGTGCAAGATGAATATTTACTTTAGAGTATGACTCTTACATACCTCTTCTCACTTCTAGCCACCTTCCCTACCCCATCTCCATGCATTCAAAGAGAAAGCTCTTCCCCAACTGCACCCTTTTACAGATCTGGATCTTGTACTTTCCGTCCCAGTCACTTGGAAAGACCCCTCAACTAACTTTCTACAAAGAAACCTTATTCTTCCTGCCTGTGCAAAGTATACTTCTTCTTCTTGGAGGGCTTTTCTAGCACAACCAGGGGAGTATCTTAGTTATAGCCTCCTCAGAATTCTAGCACTGCATTCAAACTCTTGTTGTGGTACCCTTCACACTAGATTATACTCTGGGCAACCTCTCCCACTATGATAGAATGTGTCAGCTAGAGATAGGGATATGCATTTGAGCCTGGCCTACTTGTTATTTTTTTAATTCTTGCAGTCAAGCATGTACTTAGAAATCCAATCAATACTGTTCAAATGAAGGAAGAACTGATGGTCAAACATTGGAGAAGCTTCATGTATAATGCCTGTCATTGGATTTAGAGAGGAGATAGAGTGAAATGAAGAAATAACAGCAAAGACTAGCAGTTGCTGTGACTCTGCCTCACTTTTTGTTTTAGGAGTTTGGCCTGGATGTCTCTAAACCTCATCCAAGGTGATTCTCTCGGAGTAGATAGCTGATTGCTTTGTTGCTTGGGTTAAAATCCTTCAAAGGCATCCTGCTACCTTCAGGGCAAATCCAAATAGCGTAAGCGGTCTTTCAAGCGGAGGGCCTTCCACCTCTCCACCTAGGAACATATTCAAGAGCAAAGCAGGCATAGCCCTGACCTTATGGTCCTCACAATCCTGCAGGACACTGACCAATAATCATACAAGGCAGTATACAGCTGCAAGCAGTGTACAATGCTGGGTCGACAGCTCTGCTGTCCCATGACAGTTTAATGTCTAGGGGACACTTTGCTGTGGAAGTTTCCTTTGAGGTCAAGACTACCAGGTATTCAGAAGTTAACTATATGGGAAAGTCAGGCGACAATTATTCTAGGCTGGGGGGGCATATACAGACATCCCAGTCTTGGAGGCCACCCTGAGACTTCTGGATTTTATTAAGAGAAATGAGAAGTTATCAACTAATTTTATGTGAGCACAGTGAACTGAAAAGACTCATATTTTGAAGAAAAAGAAAAGGTGTTGGAGGGGCATCAGAGGGGATGGAAAGGCACCAGTGAGAAGTCTATGGAAGCATGGAAGCAGGAGATCATGGTGACCCAAACTAGAATGGTGGCTACAGAAAAGGAAAGAAGAGTGTCAACTTAAAAATATTCAATAAAGGCCACCCAGGTAGCTCAGCAGATTTAAGGACCTGCTAGGCAGATACAGGGACCAGGGTTTGATCCCTGGTGTGCCCTACTGGCCTTGCCCCAGGGGCACACTGAGATGGCCATTAAGACTGGACGTGGTGGCACATGCCTATAATCCCAGCATTTGGGAGGCTGAAAACAGTAAGGTCACTAAGAGTCTGATCTGTGTAGTGAGACCCTGTGGACCCTGTACTAAATACACTGAAGAAATAAATAAAAATATTCAATAAATGAAATCATTGTAACTTAGTGGTAGACTAGACATTGAGAATACTGTGGATGCAGGTGCTGTGAAACTAAATGGATGAGAGGACGTTCAATGAGATGGTTTTGCTCCCACCCTGAACTACAGCTCTTCCACTTAAGGAGGGATATGATACAAGTGTGGAGCTCTAAGCACAGGAGTGAACTATGGGTGCACATCTGGGAGACAGAGGCACTCAGGTGGCACCTGAAGCTTTTAGAGAGCATAAGAAAAAAAGGCCTAGAATTAAACTTGGTAAGATTCACAATTTAGTGGAAGGAGAAAATGTTTGTTTTACATTTAGTAGAAATGAAATTGCCTAGACTTGGAGAATGACTAATGGTCTTCAAACATCTAGCTGTTGTATTCCCAGAACAATGTTTTGTTCATAGTAGTAAACTGAGACAGTTGATTAAAATAAAACAAAAACTTCTGTTCCTAAAGGAAAATGAGTCACTGACCAATGGTACACATGCTTACTTATTTCTCAAAAGCACTTAATTTAAAAACTGATCCAATGCTTACTAGTTTAAAGGTTCTTTGTCCATTGTGAATCTAGAGTCTTAATTCCTAAATAGTGTATGTCCAGGTCTGTACACACCAACATATGTGCACACACACACATCTTGCCATTGATAGGGAATGCTCCTTGGCAGAGCTTCCTACTTTTCACTCCAACACTGTCAAACATTAATGTTTAAATCAGTGCTAAATGTTTGAGAATGATCAGTGTGCTGGGATTTTTCATTATGATGTTAACATAAGCAATCATAAGTGACACTGGGGAAGCCTTCTCATGGGGCCATTTTTCTTCTCCCTCGTATTTAAAATGCACTTGATGAATGTTTGGGAATCCATCATTCCAATGAATCTTTTAGATTTTCTAATCAGCTTCTACCAATGCATATAAAGCCCTACTGGGCACACTCTTAAGTGCCTGGGAAAAAGGAATTCTGAATTCATTCCCTCTTCTGTCAATTTCAGTTAGCCACAGTGTACCACGAAGAACAGAAGCAATGCAGAGCTGGCCAGTCTGACATGGGAGGTGAGGGAAGCCACCCAACAGACAGGAGTGAATAAAAGCCAGTTCACATACTTAATGACTGATCTACCTAAGATCAAAATAATTGAGAACGAATTGCATAAGACCACTCCTATGATGTGAGGAAAAATCTGGCTTCATCCCTGTAGCCTGCCAGAACTCAAGTCTGCCGGTTGTTGCACAGCAAAAACCCGTCATATTAAATGGACTAACAAGCAGAAATTGCTTACAGCCTACAAGTCAGTAACACCCTCTTCACAGATCCAAAGACTGGTGTTTATGGCCAAGCTGAGATGTTGAATTTTATTTCCTTATTACTGGACCGTCCTCTCCATATTTTTCTTGTAATTTGTGCATATCAGAGTCCAGAAGGAATTCAAATGGCAGATGGTGGTGCCGTTGTGGCTGTTAATTTTGCATGGATGAAATGAGATGACAAGATACCATTGTCACATTGGGCATTTATTTTTCACTTTCATAACAAAAATGTTTGTTAGAAAACAATAAATACTAAAATGATAAATTTATACCTATTTTCCAGGTACTGGAATCTTTAAAAAATTACATAGGCATATGATGCCTTGTTACAAAAATTAGCAGAAATGAAGTCCAGAATTTTTCTTCAGTTCCCTCTCTTAATCAAATCAACCTTTGCACTTAACCCAATCATCTTATATCCCTAGTGCATATGGTTAGATACATCATGTATTGATAAAAATTTTATCTTGTGTGAATAATTCACACTAAGGAACAATTAATCCCTTAATTAAATAATCACTTCGCTTTTAAAGAGCACTAGAGTGACAATCCCAGGGATAGAAATGCCATAAATAACCAATTTGACAGCTATCTTCAGGTTAACTGGGGCCTTTTTCATGTAGGCACATCATAATTTTAAGTTCTGGCAGCAAAAAGCCCGTTTCCCTTAACGCCAAGGCGAGTGGGGCAGAGCTGTAAGTCGGTCTGAATCCACCACGCATCCACGTCCCCGTGCTTCTGATCTGGGTTCTGGGGGCCAGCAAGGCCCAAAGGGTACTCAGGATTAAACACAATTCATGTGTGCTTCACAACTCCAATTATATTCATTTGTTGCACTTCTAGTTCAAATTCTGAACAAAAAGGTACTTTAGATTTGGTTAACATATTACGGTAATGTTTGGTCAGATTTCTCCCCTTTTCTGAAAACTAAATGTGAACGTTATTTATTTGACATTCAGAAATGCACGCTTTGTACTGTCTTAATCTTTACAACCTATTTTAAAATTAAATTACTCAATTCTTTGCCCCTATGTTAACATAGCCTTTAGTTAAGAACAATTTAATTTGATTCTAATAAATTTGTATCGATCTGTCTGCCTGTGGCATGACTACAAATGAAGCAACTAAGCGAATTTTAGTTTTATCTTCATTCCTCTCTCCCCCTTCCTTTGTACTAAGCAGCAAGAGGTCTGGCTAAAAGGCAGGCCCAAAAAAGAGAAAGACGATGCAAAGGTTCTTGACAGAGCACTTTTCATTCATAAATATTTAGATAAATAATGGTTGCATTTAGCTGCAGCATATCCAAGTGGTGAAAGCATTAGAAAAGCGAATCTCATTAAACCTTCTATATATTTCAAATTCTTTATCTAAGCATCCAGAGACTTCACTCAAACACCACTTCCGGTTTGGACTGAAACCCAGCTGGGCATTATCTCTGCCCATGTCCACAGCTTTCCTTACGCCATTTAAACTCTCTGTTTGGTTTCCTGGGATTGGAGTCCTACTCTTTTAAAAGATACCAGTTAAACATTGTCTTCAAATACTTGCAGTCATTTTTTTATTCCATTCACAGATTAGTAGATGGTAACCTAACTGTTGTGAGTGAGGCATTAGTAAGAAAATTCATAGTCTAATGAAGTGGGTAATCTCAGTCATGTTTGTTCACTCTCTTACTCTAAAAAGTCACATTAGGAACAAGATGAATAGATGCAGGAAGGATGAAAAATCAGCATGGTAGCGTGATTTGGGCTGCTCTAGGTGTGTGGAAAAGCAGCCTTAGAGCCAGAAACCACAGCAACACCAAGAGCAGGAGATGGGGATAAGAGTGGGGTCTTCCTGTGTCATTTCTTACTCCTGTGATAGGCATCACTGCGCAAGCTGATGGCTTTCCTTTGAAACCACACTGCTCTCTTACATAGGTTATTTCACCCTATCTTGATGAAAACAAAGGATTCTAAACAGGTTCTTACATGTTCTTTTAGTACACATATAATTCTCTGAACCAGCATATATAAGGATACTCTTTTCAAGTTAATAAACAATTAGGATTTTCTATTTACTATCATATATAATTAATGATAAACAAATATATGAATGGTTTGTATCCTAATTATTAATACAGATAGTGGCCTATAGATTACCTGGGGATTTGCTTTTCCTGTCCTGATCATAGCACAATGATCATTATTCCAAAAGACTTAGGGATAGCTCCATTGCTTACTTGGCTCTCCACTTTCAAGCATTTCAGTGGTAAGACAGAGATGATGCAACAAGCACAAAGATTAAGAGATATATAGTGAACATCTGAATTCTGTTGGCCTTGACTGAAACGTCTTTTGTTTCCACACCAAAGGTATGATGCCTTGATAGATAAAGTCTGATACATTTCACTCTTTTGAAACACATATCCTAAGGCTATTCACTGTGATGGACATATGATACTAATCGAAGACAATAAGCAGACTCAATCCTTAACTCAAATTATCATTTAATTTAAAGGAATAATCAAAGAGGTATTTACCATTAGACTATATATCAAAACAAGCAGAAAGCTATAAAGTTTGAAGGAGAAATTTTAGCTTCTCTACCAGTTACAGATATAATTTTGGCTCCCATTTATTGTTTATTTAAGAAATCAGTCAACACAGAAATAACTACCCTGAACAACACACAGACCAATATGTCCCTGTAATCCTGGCACTTAGAAGGTCAACGTAGGAGGATTTCTGTGAGTTCAAGGCCAGCCAGGCAAATGAGCTCAAAGCCAGCCTGAATCACATAGCAAGTTCATCTTAGAAAAACAAAACACTACAGATCAAATGACCTAACAGTTGTGTACAGAACATCTATCCCTAAAATAGCAGAGTTTACATTTTTCCTGAAAGTAGACACACAACATTCTCTGGAACAAGTCACATGTTAAGTCACAACACAAGTCTTAACAAATTTAATAGGATTGAAAAAAAATTTTAATAGGATTGAAACCATACCAACCACATTTTTCAATTGCAAAGGAAAGAAGCTAGAAATCAATGATAGAAGGAAATCTGGAAAAAATCAAGTATGTAGAAATTAACACACCTTGGAGCAATTAATGAATTTTACAATACAGGCTACAAAGTACCTTAAGTGAGAATGAAATCACAATATACCAAAATATAGGGCTTGTCATAAAAGCAGCCCTAGTAGAGAAATATACATTGCCTATATTAAGAAAAAATAGCTCAAATAAATAAATAACTTGAGTTTATATATCAAAAAACTAGAAAAAAAACAATACTGAAAACATAAGCAGAAGGAAGAAATTAATAAGAGCACAGAAGAAGTAAACAAAAAGAAATAGAAAATGCAACAGGAAAAACGTCAGTGAAACTAAGAGTTGGTGTTGCACTTTGTCAAAGGCCTTTTCGGCATCAATTGAGACGATCATGTGATTTTTGGTCTTGGTTCTGTTGACATAGTGTATTGCATTTATAGATTTGCGTATATTGAACCATCCTTGCATCCCTGGGATGAATCCTACCTGGTCGTGATGTATAATCTTCTTGATGATTTGTTGTATTCTAATGGAAACTAAGAGTTGGAATTTGAACCAATAAGCAAAACTGACAAACCATTAGCTTGACTGAAAAACAAAGAAAGAAGATTCAGGTTAAGCCAGGAAGAAAAAAGCACTACAATAGATGTCATAAAAATAAAAAGCATCACAAGAGACTACTATAAAAGTGATAGGTCAGCAAAGTGGATAACCTAGAAGAAATGACAAATTACTAGAAACTTACAACCTACCAAAACAGCATCATAAAGAAACAAACTATAAGCAGACTAGTAAGGAGACTGAGTCAGTAGTCAAAAACTTCTGATTGAATAAGATGACTTACCTGGAGAATCTTACCTAACATTTAAGGGAGTATGAGTGCCAATCCTCCTCAGACTCATCTGAAATATAGGGCTGGCCAGATAGCTCAGTGGACTAAAGCACCTGCTTAGGCAGAGTGCAACCGTGCGCTGAGACTGTGATTGAGACTGAGAATGGTCCTGCGCACCTGTAGTCCCAGCACTTGGGAGGCTGATCACTACCAGTTGCAGCTACATAGTGAGACACTGCAGACCCTTAATAAACATATACATATGAAAATATTATGGTTTGGGTCAAGATTATCACCCAAGGGATTTGCATAGTCATAGGCAAGGGATTGGAAGATGACTGAATTATTGCTGTCCAGAACTGGCGTCTGGTCAGAAGGGCCTAACCTGGACAGTCATTTTGGCCTCCACAGCTCCTCACTTCTCTCCATTTCCTGGCAGCCAGGACATGAGCGCCAGGCCTCTGCTACATCCCCTTGCTATGCTGATTCTGTCCTGAAGCTGGCTATAAACTATGAGCCAAAATAAACTCCTGTAACTGCAGGTATTGGGTCTTACGGATGAGAAAAGTGATCCAGATTGAAGGGAAGACTTCTGATCTCATGAGGCCAGCAGTACTATGATATCAAAGCTAAAAATTATACCATGAGGAAAAAAAACCCTATAGGCCAACATTCATAGTAAGCATAGATGCAAAAATCCAAAACAAAAACATCAGCAAACCAAATTTCATAGTACATGAAAAGAATGAGATACCACCCAAGTGGAGCTCATTCCTGGAGAACAAGAATAGTTCATTAATAGTGAACTAACTGGGCTGGGGAGATAGCTCGTCAGTCTAAATGCCTGCATGATGAGCACAAGGACCCAGGCTTGATCCCTGATACTGTATCCCATGCCGGCCCTCAGAGCCCTAGGTGCACCATGCCAGCCACCAAAACCAGGCATGGTGATGTACACCTGTAATCCCAGCACTGGGAAGGCTGAGACAGGAGGATCACTATGAGTGAGAGCTGCATAGAGAGACCTTGTACCAAATATATAAATAAGATGTTTGGGGCCTGGCGGGATGGCTCAGTGGTCTAAAGCGCCTGCATGAGAAGGCTTGGGCGGCTTCAGGGACCGCGGTTCGATCCCCGGCACCACATGCTGCACCAGCCCTACCCTCGGGGCGGGCTGAGCCAGCCATAAAAATGAGTGAATAAACAAACAAAGGTTCTGAAACAAGAAAAAAATAAATAAATAAAATTTAAAAAAAAATAAATGTTTTTTAAAAAATTTGAATAAACTAAGAAGGAAATCAGAAAAATAATCCCAATTACAATAGCATCAGAAAAGGTAAGTATTTTGACTAAAAAAGTAAAACAATGAAAAATATAAAACACTGATACAAAATTTAAAAAGATCCAACCCAAGTGAAAAAAATATTTGTTGCTCAAGAATTAGAAGATTAAATATTGCTACAATGCTTATAAAGTAAATCACCCAAAGAAATCTATGAATTTAATGCAATCTTTATTAAAATTCTAAAGATATTTCTTATAGAAACCAAAAAATTCTCATATTCCTATGAGAACTAGAAAATATTCCTTGTAGCCAAAACTATTTTGCAAAGGAACAGTGGGAAGGCTCATACTTCCTGATTTTAAAAACATATTGGAAAGCTACACTAAGCACAATGGCAGTGTGTTACTGGCAGAGAGACAGACGTATAAACCGGTGTAGGCTGGGGGTGTCCTTAGTGCAAAGGGTGTACGCAGCATGTGAGAGGCCCTGATTTTATTTCCCAATACCAATAAAGAAATGGAGAAAAATAAGAAGAAAGACAGAAAGGAGGAGAGAAAGAAAGAAAGCAAGGTAGTTCAATGTAACGGAATAAGAAACAGAAATAAATCTACACAGTCAAATGATTTTTAACATGGCTAACAAGAATCATTTTCTTTCAACAAATGATGTTGGGAAAAATGGGGATCTATATGCAAAAGAACGATGCTATACCTCTGTTTTATATCTATACAAATGTCAACTAAGAATGGGTTAGAGACCTGAATATGAGATGTAAAACTGAAATTCCCAGAAGAATACACAGGGGGAAAGCCTTACAACATTGATCTTGGTAATGTTTTATGGATATTAAACCAAAAGCACAGGCTTACAAAATAAAAAATAGACAAGTGAACTTCATCAAACCAAAAACTTGCACAGCAAAAGAAACTGACTGAAAAGTAATCTATAGAAAGGGAGAGAAATTCGCAAGCAATACATGTGATATATCCAAAAACATGATTTTTTTTAACTCAAAGAAAAACAATAGCCCTATTAGAAAATGATCTCAGGACTTGAGTAAGTATCTCTCCAAAAAAGATGTGCCTATGGCCACCAGGTGTACAAAAGGGTCCATGCCACTAATTATCATGGTGCAAATCAAAACCATAATGAGATTCTGTCTCATACCGGTTAGAATACTGCTACCAAAACAACGATGACAGTGTTTGCCAGGTGGGGATAAACTGGAAGCCTGTATACTGCTGGTGGGAATGGAAAATAGTACATCCACAGTGTGAAGGCAATGTGTTGGTTCTTGAAAAAATTAAACATAGAACTACCGTATGATACAGGAACACTGCTTCTGGATTATTTATCCAAAGGAATGAAAATCAGGATCTCAAAGTGATATTAGTATGCTCATAACATTGTTCACAATAGCACTGTTCCATAGCATTGCTCACGAGAGTCATGGTATGGAAAGACTGAAATGTCCACTGATACATGACTGGATAAAAAATTCTCAATACATGTAATAAAATGTTATTCAGCCATTATAGTAGAATGAATGACTTCCATTATTGACAGCAGAATGAAGCTCAAGCTATTATGCTAAGTGAA
>PVJA010002066.1:49206-113037 GCA_004027025.1 Myocastor coypus
TCAGAGTTGTGTGGCTGGGGGGTTCAGGAGACAAGCATGGGCACAGTGGCGAGAGGGCACCCAGGAAGTACCACACATACTGGATAAAGCCCTTCATTGCTTTCAAAGCACATATGTTCAAGAACTGCTGGTTATTTGTGCAGTGCTGCAAGAAGAACAGTTCAGGTGGAAGGAAATAAAAGCTGAAGCCAGTGATCAGGCGCAGGACTACTTCTATTAGTGGATTCCCACCCCACTTTACCAGGCTTCCAAGAACCAACCACATGCCATTTGTTCCATCTTTGGCATAACTTAAAGCAGACACCTGCTTGCTGTACAGCTGTTTGTGTAAGCCTGGATGGAGCTGCTTAATGAGGCGGGCACTGTTTCATTATCTTTAAAAAGTCTTCTTTGATAACTGTACAATGAGGTCAGAGCTTTGAAATGGTCACAACATTAACAACCATTTCTACCACAAATTTAACTCTGTACTTTACTTCCACCATTTAGCTCTTGATTCTATAATACCCACGAGCGAGAATGAGAATTTCTTTAATTTAACCCTTGGGCTTCACTGGTTTAGTCATTAGGGAAGCCTATTTTAAAAGTTAGTAGGACTTTTTTTTTTTTTGTCTTTTTGAGACAGGGTCTCACTATGCAGTTCAGGCTGGTCTTGAGCTCATTTCTGTAGCCCAGGCTGGTCTCAAACTTACACTGATCCTCCTGCCTCAGGCTCCCAAGTGCTGGGATTACAGGCATGCATCACCACCCTGGCTAAGGTTAGTAGGACTTTAAAGTTAAACATTGATATTGCTGCAATGTTTATAGCACTCCTTATCAAGAAAAAAGCACTGAGTCACTAATTTTGAAAGCACTGTGCATTCCAAAGTAAAAACATTGCTTTTGCTTCATGTTGAAACCCACGGAACCGAGAGACACGGGAATACAGTGAGGTAGTCCTGTGCAAGCAAAGATGTGACACTAATATGAAACAGCTCTCCTTTTTTTATTTTTTATTTTTTTGAGACAGGGTCTCCTTATGTAGTGAGCTGGTTTTGAATTTGCTTATACAGCCCAGGCTGACCTTGAACTCACAGTAATCCTCTTGCCTCAGCCTCCTAAGTGCTGGCATTCCAGGGCTGCTCCACCATGCCCAGCTGAAATGGTTCATTTTAAAAACCCTTGGCAAGCTTAGTTATTGAAGGTGTTCTATTGTTTCTCCACAAAGGAGGAGGGGGTGTGCAGTGCAGAGAGAGAAAATGCACCACGCTTCTGTTAGAAAGCTGCTAACTGGAAAGTGTACCAGTTTCTCCTCTTGTCCTAGGATAGAACTGATAAAAAAGAATAAAACTGAACAGAATGCAAAAGAAAAGGAAAGCAAAGCAAAGCAAAAGAAAGAAAGAATAGAAAAACAAGACATCAAATATTTGTGACTTGGACAAGTATGTGAGTATATACGAAATATCTAGAACATGTTTTTTAGAATTTAATGAGAATTCTAACATGGATCTAACATAGCTAGTCATTTACCAATGATCAGAATACGTCCATAGATTTCATTTGCTCAATAAAATGTATGTGCATGCAGGCACTGGATATTTATGTACACTCTTATGTATACGCCCATATGTGTGAATTTTTAAAACATATGTGTGCATTTTTGTGTGACTATGTGCCTGTATGGATATAGACAACACATGTCCAGAAACCGTCTAGCAGGATGCACTCTATTAAGACAGCTTTCTTGTATTTAGTTAGCTATTATTATTATTATTATTATTATTATTATTATTATTATTATTATTGTTCTTTTTGAGACAGGGTCTCTCTGTGCAGTTCAGGCTTGCCTTGAGCTCACTTTGGTAGCCCAGGCTGGTCTCAAACTCGCACTGATGCCCCTGTCTCAGCCTCCTAAGTGCTGGGATTACAGGTGTGCACCACCACGCCCGGCTAATTAGCTTTTTTTTTTTTGTCTTTTTGAGACAGGGTCTCGCTATGCAGTTGAGGCTGGCCTTGAGCTCACTTTTGCAGCCCAAGCTGGTCTCGAACTCGCACCGATCCTCCTGCCTCAGCCTCCCGAGTGCTGGGATTACAGGCGTGCACCACCACGCCCGGTTCTAATTAGCTATTTTTGATAATATAATAAATTCCCAGGAAGCTGATAGGCAAGCTAAGAGCTAGAATCTTGATAATAACTACATCTAACTACAAGGCTCAGCTTCCCACCCTGGCTGTCTCCACCTTTGATAATCATACTTTCGATCTCATTTTCATTTCACCTTCCTCCTGGGATGGATGGCTGACAGCTTCTTTTGGGTATTTACCTGTGCCTTCCAGTATGGCAGCCCCTGGTAGCGTGGCTACTGAACATTGAACACCTGGCTGGGGAACTGAAATTTTCATTTCTCTTATCCACGTATCCATTTGAAACCTGAAGTAGTACAAATCATGTCTCTGCTAAGCACCGCTCCACTGTTTTGCTCTGACTCCACGCTAACTGTTGCATCCCACAGAATCATGCTCTTGAGCTGGAGTTCTCATTCTCCCACCAGAACCCAGGTCTGCAGCATGCCACATACACACGACACCCATCTAGTCTGTGTCCAAACACTGACTCAGTTCAAATGACTTTTCCCTGTGCATTGTGAGTTGAATATATGCAGAAGGCATGATTTAACAAAGATTCTTTTCTATGTTGCAATAGCTAACTAAACATTTCTGTGCCATTATTTTATTATGTAATTTTTTTTTTCAGTTAACAAAGAGAATAGAAAAAATTTTGAATTTACAAAGAGACAGGATTGAGAAGGGATGCAGGAACTAGTACTAGGAGAGTAAAGAAAAAAGGGACTCGAAAGAAGATAGGACTGCTTAGTGCAAAATAGAAATTGCACATTGTGAGGCCAGAACAAAAAAAGAAAAACAGTGTTGTTTCTTGTGTTAAAAATGGTAAAATAATAAAACAGATGTTATGAGGAGACATTTTCAGCAATATAAATTTGCTAAATTTCTTCTTAAAATTAAAAATTAATTATAAGGAATTCGTGGAATTAGTCATCTGACATAAAAATTAAACATCCAGGAAATTATTTTAAAATTTGAAACAGAATCCAAGCTTAATACTTTGTTCAGCTAAAAATGATTTGGATTCTTTATTTTTTCCTGTATCAAGGATTGAACCTAGGGCCTAATACATGCTGGGCAAATGGTTTAACACCTTACATCCCTAAATGTTTTTTTTTCCTCATTGTATTTTAAAAGAAACTTTGAGACAGGGTCTCACTGAATTGCATAGGCTGGCCTCACACTTAACACATTCCTTACTTAGCTTCCTGAGTACAGTAGTTGAAGTTATAGGTATAAGCTATCATACTTGGGGCTGGAGAGATGGATTAGTGGTCTAAGCACCTGCCTAGCAAACAGAAGGACCTGGGTTCAAGCCCTGGTACCACCTGCTAAGCTGTCCCAAGCACAAGGGCCTGGGTTTGAACCCCAGTACCACCTACCAAGCTGGCCCTGCACTGAGCCAGCGACAGAAACCAGGCACAGTGGTGCATGCCTGTAATACCAGAGCTGAGGAGGCTGAGACAGGAGGATCACTACAAATCCAAGCTGCATAGTGAAACCCTGTACCAAATAATTTTTTTCTTTAAAAAGCTACAATACCTGGTGATGGTTTACCTTCTTGCCAAAAAATAAAATAATTTTTCTATTAATCATTTCACTTACAGAAGTTTCAATAAAACATGAGAAATGTCTAAAAAGACACTTTACAAAACAAATGAATAGTAGATTCTCTATCAGAACCTAAGCTCAGCTGATTAAAACTTAAAAAAAGGACTTTTCTTTAGCTGTAGGTTAAACAGCAACATAAACCATGTCCTCAGATAATGTTTAAGGTGTTTTATATTAAAAGATTTCCAATATGAAGAAATATCAGTTTACATTCTGAAAATTTGAACTCTTGGTTTAGATGTTGGCTTAGTTATTTTTCTCATTGCTGAAACAAAATACCCAACACCCAAAGTTAAGCAGGAAAGGTTTCTATGACTCACAGTCTTCAGACATCTCAGTCCATGGTTGGCTGACTGCACGGCAGGGTGGCATGATGGGTAGGCATCACAGAGGAGAAACAAGGCACAGCGAGTAGAAGATAGAAACACAAGAAGAGCATCTTATCAGCCTTGCTCTGCTCCTTTTGTGTTCTACCTAGGCTACTGGGATTAGTGCCATGCCAAACCGTTTAATCAGTGGACTGATTTAGTAATCACACACCCTCAACGCCAGCATATCAATCTAGGTGCAGCCATCTCTGAAAAGCCCACCTATGAACACACGAAGCTCAGGGGAACATCCAGACACAAGTTATAACATCTTTTACCCCTGCCAACAAATTTCAGCTATACATTAAAAAATGAAATTCTGTACTAGGCTGAGGAGATAGCTAAGTAGAATAGGCACCTGCCTGGCAAGCGCAAGGTTCTGAGTTCAACCCTAGTACTAGAGGAAAGAAAGAAAGAAAGAAAGAAAGAAAGAAAGAAAGAAAGAAAGAAAGAAAGAAAGAAAGAAAGAAAGAAAGAGAGGGAGAGAGAGAGAGAAAAGAAATTCAATCCCAAGGGATGGTACTTAAATGATGCAGCTTTCAAACAATGGTTTTCTTAAAATGGTAACAAAAAGACCAATGTTTCCCTACTGCTTACTTCTGCTATCTGCTATCTATGTCCAGTTTCCTGAAGCAGATTCAGTGTTGTAGATGAGCACATATCTGTAAACAGTGGCTATCAATTCCAGCAAGTGGAACTATGAAAAGAATCAAAACCAAATGAGTTTAATGACCTGTACTCTGCCACAGACTGATTGATTCAGTCACGGAGGCATTTTTTCAAAGATCTGTAAGGCTGCTAACACAAATGCAAGACTTTATTAAATAAAAGGACTGTTTGCCAAATAGTGAAGAATTAAAGACAAAAATGGCAGAGGAATTGATGTTTTCTTATCAATAGCACACTGGATTTGAATGAGATAAATTTGAAGTTTCAAGAAAAGGAAAAGCTGGTCTGTAATCTAGCTAAGTAGATATAAAATGTTTATGTGGAAAATATATTTTTTCAGAGTATAAGACAATAATATAATTTTAGGCATTTTTCTAACATGAAATTCAAGAAAATTTTGAATAAGCTTTTACTGAGTTGATAGCAGTTTATGCAAACCTCTCCAAGTTCAATGCTAATAATATCATGCTGATATGCACATTACTAAATATATTTAATTTGGACAGATACAATTGTGAAAGCAACGTGCTTTTGCTTCAAAGTGAAATCAAGATAAATCAGCTGTATATTTGCTAACTATCTACAAAAATAGTTACTGGAAAATTTAAATGCACTGGGAATTAGTTGGGCATGTGATTCTACTTTTCTCATCTAAATATTATGGCAACTACATATACATCAAGTATTTCCAAAGAAAGTTTTGTGTTCATTTTGAGATACACTGTCAGTATAAAAACCACAACAAATTAAGAAACCGTAGTACGAACTGTAAGAATCCCATTAATAACTATGTTCAATATATGTCAAAAATATTTTTATAGATTGAGTTAACTGTACTGTTGAAATTTACTTAACTTGTTTATAGAAGACCACTAGAAAATTTAAAACTACATACATGGGTCAGGTTTTACTTCTATTAGGCAGCACTAACATAGATCCAAAATGGAATTGCTGTGCTACAAAATATTTGAATATTTGATATCAGAAAATGATGCTATTTTCCAAAGTCCCTTAGCAAAAAAGTCTGCATCTGTCATTATGATTGATACTAATATATTTTTAAAATTTTGCCAAATGAACTGATGTGATCTTGATTTACATTTTCTTGGTCACCAGCACTACTGAGTATCTTTTTATTTCTCAATTGGCCAAGTATCTCCTGTGGCATGTTTGCTAATCTTTTGGCCATTTTTCTGCAATATTCTTTGTGCATTTCATATCAATTTGTTGGTAATTACTGTGATATAAAACTCACTTATCCTTGCCTTTTAGAATAAATTCAAGTAGAATTTAAGCCTTATTAAACATTATGCTAATTTTTTATTAACTGACGCACAGAATATTTGAGATCTGAACAAGGGTGTATATTAGGGAACAACTGTTCTAGTTCTTCCAAGGCTGGGAGAATTTAGCAAGAATAAAAGGATGAAACAAGAAGAAGGATATAAGAAAAGTCCTACACTATTGTTGCTTAAAACTGTCAAGGCATCATGTATCTCATCTCAGTTAAATCAACAAGTTTGACTAGTAAGCGGCTACGAAATAGGAGTTTCAACCACCCTTTGCTTCTCTTGTGGCAATGACCTGAGAGGCCAAGGTCCATCTCTGGAATTGGCTTGCCCCAGGCTGTCTAAAGTCAGGCCCACTTCCATTCATGGGACTTAATGAAGATACATAGTTATAGAACAGAAATTTTGCAGTAAGAAGAGAGCTATTCTCAAATAAAAGGCACAATGTTTAATCCTCAGTTTTGCCACTTTTTTGTGTGATTTTCAGAGTGTCCTATTTCTGAGCTTTAGTTACTTCAAAAACCAAAAGCTGCAATATATTTATCACATTAAATGTTGCAATGACTGAATGAAGTAACATTTGTGAAGATAAATGACATAATGCACTCAGATGCATGCTTTTTAAACTGGAAAACAAACGCTACCAATTATTTACAATTTACAAGAGCTTTATTTCTGATGCACTAAACCCCTTCCATTTTCATTTTATAGTCAGGAGAAGCAAAGCAAAGAGAAATTAAGTGACTAGTGAAGAAACAAAATCAAATCTTCTGAACCTAAAACTTGACTCAAAGCCAGAGGTACTTTGCACTGCAAGACCATGTCTAATTCTCTCAGCCATGGTTCCAATTCTGAGTCAAGAGTGTTGCTTCTCTCTTAAAGAAAGATGCATTTTCTTTCCCAAGTAATAAGCTTTCTTTATTCTAATCTTGTAAGGAATAATTTCAGATTTATAAAAAATTAAGACTAGTATAGAAAGTTCATAATGCTTCATTCAGAATCCTGAAAGCATTAATATTCTACTACATTAGCTTTATTGTTCCTCTTCCCTATGATATATAAATTAGGAAGCAGAAAAGGAAAAGCAAAGAAGTCTCCAGATTGAAATATTTCAGAATTCATGGTCTTTTAGAATTTTAAGCAGAAATGATTGGTATACATATGTACACAAGTTTCTTTTTTTTTTAGAATTTTTTATTTTTTATTTATTTTTTTCTTGTTTTAGAACCTTTGTTTGTTTATTCACTCAATTTTATGGCTGGCTCAGCCCATCCCAAGGGCAAGGCTGGTGCAGCATGTGGTGCCGGGGATCGAACTGCGGTCCCTGACACTGCCCAAGCTTTCCCAAGTAGGGGCTTTAGATCACTGAGCCATCCCGCTGAGCCTCTGTACACAAGTTTCTAACACGTAGAAGCACCCTGTGCACACTTCTTGTGAGGTTATTCTAAACCCACAGAGCTTAACTGGGGATGACTATGGCCCTCAGGGAGCATTTAGGAATGCTTAGAGGCATTTCTGAGTGTCATGACAGGAGTGAGGCTGGTAGAGGCCAGGAAGGCCGCTGTACATATTACAGTGCCCAGATTGGGCTCCCTCCACAGCATCTCCTAGGGATTTTATGTTTTATGTTGGCATGGATCCCGCACTATAAGATAGTTTTGCCCTATCCAATCCATGAACTACTACCATTTGTGACACACAGACACACTTCTGTCAAGATGGAGTCAGGGTGACCATATTTACCTTTCTGCTTAAGACAACCTGAAAAAGCAGACAAAATATATATATTTTAAAATGGCACGCAAAACATTGGTTATAGGAAGTAAAGGTGACAGTGATTCTGATTCTTATTCTTATTATTGCCAGCTCAGTCTGCCCTGGGGGTAGGGTTGGTGCATCATGTGCTGCTGGGGATTAAAATGTGGTACCTGTAGTTGCTTAAGCTTTCCTAAGCAGGCACTTTAGACCGCTGAACCATCTTGCTGACCCTCACAGTGATTCCTAAGAGACAGAAAATAAGAAAGGCAGGCTCCTTCCACTTACTACATGGAGAAAGTATTAGGATGTGCACAGAGTTGCCTTGGAGAATAAAGAAAAATGTAGCCGGGCATGGTGGTGCACACCTATAATCCCAGCATTTGGAAGGCTCAGGCAGGAGGATTGGTGCAAGTTCAAGACCAGCCTGTGATACACAAGGCTAGACTGAACTGCATAGTGAGACCCTGTCTCAAAAAGATAAAAAAAAGAAAAAGGAAAAAAGAAAGAAAAATGTATTTTTTTTTGGGGGGGGGGTTAAAGGCAGTTTGAGGAGCTTCAGGGCTCTCCCTGGAGTGTTGAGCAGCATTCTGATGACCATCAATATGTGAAGAGACTTTATGAGGTTGGGGAAGGAACCACACAAAACAATTCTAGGAAACAGTCTTTTACAATCATGTAGGAATGAAAACAGTGCTTTTTCTTGCTGCCAGAAAGGAAAATCTCACAGTTCATGGGTATTTGTCAGAGTACACAGGCAGGATTTGCTCCAGTAAGAGAGATAAATAGTGTTAGACGTAGCTATGGTCCTACCTAGAAAATGAATCAACATGCTTTCAAGTAACTTAATGACATCCAGAACAAAGATCAAGCATATTTACAGGAATAAATTAAACACCTATCTCCCATGAAGGTGAGATTAATATTGCCTGGTATTCAATCAAAAATTGACAGACATGCTGGGAGATAGCTCAGTGGCATAGGTGCCTGCCCAGCAAGTGCAAGGTACTGAGTTCAATCCCTGGTACAAAAACAAACACAGATATGTAATGAAATAAAAATATGTAATCCATCATTAGAGGAAAGATGAATTAATTGAAGCTGAGAAATTATAGAGTTATAATGGCTGCATTCTATGTGTTCAAGGAGCTAGAGAAAAGATTAAATAAGTAGACACTATTTCTACAGATAACTGTATTATGTAAAATGTGAAATACAAGGGGTAGGATTAACAAGAAATTATAACTTAAAAATATTAGTACATTTCAGTACAAAATGACAGAATTCTTTAAAATGAAACAGAGAAAAAGATTTTAAAAATGAACAGAATAACAGTGAGTAATGGACTAATACCAAATGGTCAAATATATATATATCTAAAAGGGAAACAACAAAGATACCGAAAAACAATTGTTGAAAATTTCCATACTTAATCTGAGAAACAGAAAAAACACAAGAATTATGAAGAAAAATCATAGCACTCATAATCAAATTGCTTAAACTATAGACAATAAAGAAAAAAAAAACCCTAATCTAAACAGGAAAAAAACTTCAAAAGCCTAAGCAAAATAAAGATAATAGCTTTTACTACTTTTTTCCCCCACATTTTACTGGAGGTCCTCTGTAGTGTAACAGTAAGGAAAAATATCTAGATAGTTTGTAGTGTAACAGTAAGGAAAAATATCTAGATAGTTAGTAGATGTTGTCCAGACTGTGAAGAAAGAAATAAAATCATCTTTTTTTTTTTTTTTTTTCCATCTATGTGTTTGGTGCTGGGTCTCAGTAAGCAGCTCGGACTTGTAGTGCTCCTTCTGTTTTCAGCCTCCTCAGTGCTGGGATTACAGGTGTGTGCCATCACGCTCAGACTCAATCACTGACTCATGAGCCCCTCAGGTGGGGCTGTGGCAACATGTGGGATGGGATCAAACCCTTGTCCCCGTACCTGCCAAAGCAGGTGTTTAGTCTACTGAGCTATCTCATGGGCCCTAAAATCATCTTTAATAACAAGACATAATTAGTTATGTTAAAAACTAGTACAGAACAAGAGAGATAACTAAGCAGTCTAGGTGCCTGCCTGGCAAGTATAAGGACCTGGGTTCAATGCCTGTTGGTCCCACAGCACCAGGCACATCACCAGCCACCAAAACCATGCGTGGTAGCACACACCCATGAGCCCAGCACTGGGAAAGCTAAGACAGGAGGTTCACTCCTAGTCCAAGCTGCATAGTGAGACCCTGGATCAAATGAATGAATGAATGAATGAATGAACGAATAAATAAATAAATAAATAAAATATTTTAAAAACTAGTACACAACTAACAAAAATTCAGATTTTAAAAGAGCAACATCACTTGCAGTAGTATAAAAACAAGAACTATATAAGGATCTGAAAATGTATAAGACATACACACACACACACAACTATAAAATAATGCTTAGGGAAATAAAAGAAGATGTAAGCAACTGGAAAAAGTAGAATATGTTCATTCTCAGGAAGACAAGGTATTGTTAAAATTCTTTCCAGACTGATCTATGTCAATATTAATGGAAATATCAGTAGTGTTTTGTTATTGCTGTTATTATTTTGTTTGTATCCTGTTGAAAATTGAAAAGCACATTCTAAATTTTGTGTTGAAAAATGAAGAGCCAAAACAATGTTGAAAAAGAGCAAAATTGGATGGCTAACACTACCTGTTTTCAAGCTACAGTGAAAGCGACAATTATTAATGTAAGTATATGCCAAAAGGCCAATGGAAGAGAACAAAAAGCCTAGAAGTAAATCTGTAATATATGATCAATTATCTTTCTACAAAGCATTTAAATAAATGCTTCCAACAAATGTGGATAGTCATTGACAAAAATTCCAACCTCACTACCACCACTACCACCACCTACAAAACCACTTCAGTCTTTATTTCACACTATACATAGAAGCTGACTAAAAAAATCATGCCAATAAATCCTAAAATCTAACACCATAAAATTTCTGGAAGAAACATAGGAGAGAATCCTTGAGCCCCTGTGTAAAGATTTCTTAAATATATCACCAAATGCACTAGCCATGAAGAAAAAACAATAAATGAGACTTCTTCAAATCTAAGTTTAAAGGCATATACATGAACAAAATATTTTTAAGTAATATATATGATAAACTATATTCACAGTATGTACAAACTCCTTTTGCAACAAATATGCTAAAAATGAACCCACTAAAAAGGGTAAAACATTTGAATAATAGGTCTTCTTGGAAGACTGACAGATGTAAAATAAGCAGATATAAAGATGCTGAACATTTTCAGTTACCGGGGAAACAAAAATGAATCCTATGCTGAACACAATGAACAACTAAAGTGAGAAAACTGAACATAAGTTTGTGAGGATGTGGAACAACAGGAATACTTACACACTATTGGTGCAATGTTATGGGGCAAGGAATTTGGAGAACAATTTATTAAAAAGTTAAACACGTGCCGTACAGCCCCACCAACTCTAAGTATTTATGGCAGAAACGTATTTCCACACAAGACCTTTGCACAAGTGATCAAAGTAGCTTTGCTTATAATGCCTAAAAAAAAAAAAGTGAGCAATCCAAATGTCTATCATCATGTAGGAGAAACAGATACTAAATCGCTGTAAATCCAGATCATGAACTGATCTCTACTCAGTTATAAAAGCAATGAAATAAACAGCACTATGAGACACTAACGTGTATGTAACATATGATTGTGAGTATAGATGGAATTCAAGAAAATACCAACTCATTTATACTGACAACAGGCATATCAATGGCTGTCTCTGGACAGGAAAGGAGGAGAAGACAGGAAAAAGATGCCACAGTGTTACGAGGAAATGGGACTGTGGCTATGTCCATTATCTTAGCTATGGTAGTGGTTTCAAATGTCAAGACTTACCAACTTTACATTTTAAGCGCTTGTCATTCATCATTATGTACATTTTACATAAAAAGCTGTTAAGTTTTAAAATTATTAAAGACTTAAAAGCTCAGTTCACCATACACACTAGTCACTAGTTACTAGTTACATTTCAAGTTCTTAACATACAACTAGCAGCTTCCTTTTTTTTTCTTTCCAAAACCTGGATTGAACTCAGGACCGTGCACTTACCAGGCAGGCACTTGTACCCCTGAGCTATCTGCCCAGTCCCTAGCAGCTTCCATTTTGGATGGGCCCAATACAGGATATTTCTATGATCACCACTAGCACGTGGGGCAGTACTTCTCAAGTGGCCATTTCTATCTTCCCTCCCACGTCTACCTATGCTAAGCCGTTCAGAATGGGAGACGATGTGGTGGGAGGAAACCAACAGATAAATTATTCAAGAGTTGTACAAAAATTTTAAGTTAATTTTAAAACAATATTGCTTGGAATCAAAATGTAATTTCTATTCTCCCTTCCAAATACTAGCCAGGCCAAACCCTCCTTAGCTTCAGAGCTCAGACGAGATCAGGCACGTTCAGGGTGGTATGGCCGTAGACTAATTTCTGTTCCTAAACATACAATATACTATTACATCTTATGCAGACATCATGACTTCTTTGGATAACTTTTATTTATTTATTTATTTATTTGTTTGTTTGTTTGTTTGTTTGTTTTTGTGGGACCAGGGATTGAACTCAGGTCCTTGTGCAAGCGCTTATTCCACTGAGCTATCTCTCTTGCCTCCAGATAATTTTTTAGTAGTTGCCTCTAATGCTAAAGTTTGACAGTAATTTTGGGCACTAAGTGACACAGAAAAAAAAATAAGAAGATTAATATTCTCTTGGAACTTCTTTTCTTATTGGTAATCAAAGTGGTTATAGCTTCAATTTAACTCAATGGTAATATACATTTCTCACATCCTTACAGATATCCTCTGAGTTAGCTTTTTGTTGTCCCAGAATATAATGCTACATAATACAGGTGAATTTTCCTTTTTAAATGAATTAAGCATATACTACCTTTACACAAAAAATATAAAAATTTCCAGTGAAGGAACAGACATTCAAATAGAACACTACAGTATGCACTCAAATATGCCATATTCAAGGAACAAGTTCAAAAAGTTATGGGAAAGAAGTTATTTACATTCTGAAATGGCAAAGTATTGTTTATGTGAAGAATGTGGCAATAAATGTATGTGGAAAAACCTAGGGAAAATACCCCCCAAACTTCACATATTGTCTGAAGCTTTTCCCTTCTCAGTTTTAAGGGGGGGGGGTGATTTTAATTAAAGAGAAGAAAAAAAAAGGACTAACACCAGAAGACCAAATTCAAATGCTATTTTTAGCCCCTACCTTAGTATCACACCAATTTGGGAGGCAAAGTGTTTGTTAGCTTAGAGTTTTTGTTTCAGGATAGAGAATGCAGGAGTGAAATCCTCAACCCTCCCTGTTCCACGGCCAAGCACACTACCCTTCCCATGCCCACTGGGGTGTCTGAGTCGCCTCTGCCTCAGAAATGGAACACAGCAAGAGTCAGCTGGAGTGAGGAGGACAGAAAGGAAGCCGGTGGCTAGGGCAGGCGGCCCAAGACAATCCCCAAACTGCACTGGGGCAGATAAGCAAGAGGAATAAAAATAGAAACCGAGTCCCCCTGTTGTGTGCAGAACTCGGAGCCAGCTTCACTTACTTTTTTACAGCGACAGAGCCATTTTCCTTGTTTTCCATGTCAACAGATAGCATGGGAGGGCTGCAGGGTTCCTTTACTTCTGCAACTAATCAATAAGGGAGAAAAGCTTGGGTTTAATTTTTAGAAAGTGAGAGAAGAACATCTATTCTGAATCGGAAACATAAAGGTCCTTTTCACAGCTTCACACTAGTTCACGGTATGTTTGTTTAAATCTCCTGTTCCCTCCGAGATTGGAGAGATGTGATTAAACCTACAGGACTAGAGCAGACGGACTGGAGCGCTTTCATCTGCCCTGGCACTCCCTTCCTCCACAATGAGTATTTGCAGATGAAATTGAATCCCCCTTCAAAATAAGTGCTGGGTGACCGGCACAGCGTCCTCGCGGTGCCAGACTCTCACTGAGAACCCTGCAACTCATAAATGAGTCCAAGTAGGAGACAAACAATCCTCCTTTGCCTGCTGCCTCCAACCATGGGCTGGGATTTTTTTTTCTTTTATTTGCTTTTGCGGGGGGGTCGACTCCTAGATTTTTTTTTTTTTTCAGTGCAATGCAGAAAGGCTCTCTCAATGCTTTTGTCAGCAAGTGCTCTTCTACCTCACCTATTCTCAGTCAAAGCTGCAAAAAAACACAACAGCCTGAGGGGTGACCAGGCTGTGGCAAAGCAAAAAGCTTATAAAAATAATGTTAGACAAGCCTTACAACAGAAAGGTGGGGTGTGTGTGTGTGTGTGTGTGTAAGACAGAGTAGAGAGCTAATCATTAAAGCATTTATGTAAAATCATTAAAGATTTATGTAAAATCATTAAAGCATTTAAGGAGATAGAGTAACATTTATCACTCTTTTTTTGTTTGAGGGATAAGGACTGTGCAAAAATAAAAGCCCCCTTCAATTAATATGCAATTAGAAAGATGAAAAAGCTACAAACAAAAACTGCTTTAAGAAAGAAGAAAAACTAGTCCTTAAATGTATTTGCTGTTATTCAACTGAAACCATAAATTCAATATATCTCCTCTCAAATCACTTTATACTTCGGCACTCCTTCTCCTGGGGTTACTCTGACATGGCAAGTGCATATTTAGTATAATTCACAAGATTTTATCACTGTTAGCGAAGTAGATGATTAACAACACTGCAAGTGTGGGATAATCTTCACTCCTGAAACACACAGCCACACACACACACACACACACACACTTCCAGTTGCTAAACCACTTAGATTATCGCTAGAGAAATCCAACATTTAATATACACAGAGATCATCAGCACACAGCCACACACCGCTACAGAGTACACAGGAAGACAGCGCTGCTGCCCCAGCCCCAAGAATGATTTCACTTCACTTGGAAACTGTTCCTCATTTACCATTTTCTACAGCATCTCAGAAACAAAAAAAATAAAACACTCACAATGATACTCTGCAACATCACACTACATTGTCTTATTATTATTACTACTATTTTCTTTTTCTGGTGGAAAAGTAAAAAGAAAACCTACCTATAAGCAACTAAAACATAGCAATTTTTATAGGCTTATCAATAACAGCCAAAGAAACCCCAATGTTTTCTTTCACAAAGTAGGCTGGCAAAGGAATTCAATAAGGAGGTACAATTTGACACAGTGAAATAAAACCAGGCTGGCTCTCAGCCAACATGACGTTAGGAATCACACACAAGCTGCACCAACTGCCTTCTGCTTCATGGCTGACTTTTTAAAGCTACAGCGTGCCTGTTCACTTTGGCCAACTACCTTCAGCCCACTTAGTGCAAGTGAACGAATCAGGAGCCCACAAACTGCAAAATTCTCCCAGCACCTGTCTTGGGTGAAAAAAAAAAAAAAAAAAAAAACCCAAACTCTCTCTTAACAGGCTTTTATTTTCCTCCCTCCCTTCCATTGTTTTGCATATGCCTCTACGGTTGTTCTGAGCATAAATGTCACGTTTTAAACTTTTCTATTTTTTATTTTTTTTGTCTCGCCTCCAGGAAAAGAGGGAGAACCTGAGGGCTAGGAATTACTTTTAATGAACATTCAAAGCTGCAGCCTTGTTACTTTTTTTTTTTTTTTTTTTTTTTTTTTTTTTTTTTGTCTTAATAAAGAGTCATAGACCAAGTTCCCAGAGCTGGCTTTTAAGTAATCTCTTTGTGAGGATAAGGAAAGCCCTGCCCAGCAACAAATCCCTTTACTTCATTAGGCAGGAAGCAGCATATTTCAGAGAGGATGTAAATAGACGACCAGATCTCCTGAAAACACCCACGGTCTTTTATGTTGGCATTTATCCTACTCCACGAAAACCAACAAAAATTCAAAGTGGAACAAAACTTTATTCTAGAAAAGAAAACAAATAGTTATGAAAGGTTTCATTTTAATTGTTTATCCCAGTTGCCTTAAAAAAAAAAAAAAAGCAACCAACACAATTTATGAGCAGCTGATATTGTACTGAGTCACAGATGAATAGGAAGACGTATCAACCCCCAAATTTATAGCCTCTTACCATTATCTTAAAGCCTAAATCAGGAAATTCCAAAGTGGAATAGAACGGCTGAGTGACACTGTTTAATTAAATTACCCATTTCAATCTCACACTTCCTTGGCTTGACTGAAGAGAAATTCTTACTTCATAAATATTTTGCACACACAAAGAAAACATATAGTTACTCCTTTTTTGAAATAAGCACTTGTGAACATTTAGACATACTTAGTTCAATGTATCCACAAAACTACTCATATTAGGGAACAGTATACCTGTTCCTTCAAAGGATCTGGGAAGATCTGCTGCGCTGTGCACAACTCAGGCCCATTTGGGAAAAAAGTGCCCTACCATCCTTTTACTGAGAAGTCTTGAAGGGAACTTGAACATCAGCAGCTAGGATCTAAATTTGGAATCTGAATTCTAAAGTCAAAAACATTTCCATTTCTTATTCCAAGAATGGTATTGGGCACCTTCAATATCCTGAAAGGCCATCCCTGAGGAGTACTTCAAGTGTTCTCTCGACTTACCTTTGCCGTTCCCCCCGCCCCCTGTCAAAAATTAACGACTTTAATTTAGGGACTAATTTTCGGAGTTCTGTCTCTCCGCTCCATGGATCAGGCGTGTGGCTGTGTCACTGCCGCCGACCCTAATAATGGACCCTGAGGAGACTAAGAGCTCTTTCATCAACAGAGTCCATGTTTTTGGACTGGAAATTCCTGAACAACCCTTGAGTTGAACAATCCAAATGGAAGGGGACTGAGTGTGAATCCTGCAGGCATTTGAATGGGGGGAGGAAAAAAACAAAACAAAACAAAAAAAGAGCTAGGTTCACCACTCCTGAAGGGAAAGAGGCAAAGAAAATGGAGTTCCACCCAACCCTTCCTTAGATACATTCACAGGAGGAAGGATTCTCTTAAGTCTTTCCAAGCGCTTCTTCCTACACATAGACGAGAGGGATCCCTCCCTGCCACCTGCTGTGATCAAAAGTTTACTTGTTAAACAAGTGGAAGGCTTCAGAAAGTTGCTGAAATCAGCCCCATGGTATAAACAGTGGACCACGACGGGATTGTGGAGTATGACAACAGGAAGTTTCACTTATCAACGTTTAAAAAAGTTTGGTAATCACCTGACATTCGTGAACAAAAGCATACACTAGTACTCACCTAGTCTGTCCTCACACTGTGCACCCCCCTGGGGCTGACTTCGAGGATGTGTGTGCCGCAGTGCACGTGTTCGTGGCGGGTGCATGGTACGTGTGGTGTGCGTGGTTACAGACTTGGGGGCTAGGGGTGGGGGTGGGGACTTGGAGATCCAGCACACTCTGGGATTTGTTCAGGTCACTCGAGATGACTCTGGCTTCAGGACCTGCAGCGGAACTTCAGGCCCAGGTGGGGGTCAGGGACGCCTCGCCCGACTAACTTCTCGGCCGCAGCCAGCGACCTTCGCAGGACTGTGTCACCCGTCCGACCAGCCCGAGCCAGACCGCTGCCACAGACCGGCAAAGTTTCTGCTCCGGCCCGGGCGCTCCGCGGCTCTGCCGCCCCGCGGGGCGCCCGTCTCTGGGGAGGGACGGGGCGTCTGGTCCCAGCCCGGGCGCGCCGCTCTCCCAGTTCACTGGAGGGGGCGTCCGCGCCCACGGGTGCAACAGGCGGCGGCAGTGCCGGGCTTGCAGCACGCGGTGCGCCGCGCAGCTCGCTCTGTCCCGCCTTCCGGCCCTGGCGTCCTCGGCTTTGCGCATCCCGCCGAGGGGCGAGGGTGGCGCTCACCTCCCGCGAGGTTTGCCCCGCGCGGCGCCCCCCACTCAGCCCATGGCCCCGAGGGGCGCGGGGCACGCCGGGAGTTGTAGTTCGCGGGGCGGGGGCGGGACCCGAACCTGAGGGGGCTGCTTAGGACAGAGGGGTTGGGATGAGGGAGACGTTGCAACCATTTAAACGTGCAGGGCGGGAGGGAGGGGAGGGGCTCTCCTGGAGGGATGTGTCTAAATGAATGTTTTCAGGTCTGTACCATTTTTCCCCCCCTATCTTATTCGCTCCTGATAACCCTTGCTGAAGTTTTGAGCTGGGCTTTGGCAGCAAGATCAGTAGAGGTTCCCCGGGCCGCATTCCTATCCACTCTTCCTGAGCTCAGCACAGCTATGGCATCCTCTGCTTGAGACACTATTTTGTGTCTCACAGAATACCTCCGTTGAAGCCAGAGATACATTGGGATTTAGGCGGAGAAAAGCCAGAGATGCAGAGAGGTTCCTGTGTCTCCCCTTGTACAGACTGAAGTCACCCTGAACTGTTAGGGAGAAGGTGAATAAAGGACTGGGTACAGAGGAGGTAGACACAGTGGAAGAAAAGGGGCCTGACATAGTCGACGAGCGAATCCTTAGCAAGTAAGGAAATAGAACCAAAATCGCACCTATGGAGTGGAAGGACACTGAGGAGGAACAAGGCGGTGGGATTGTGACAGACTCCACTGAAAACAACGAGCAGCATGCAAGCGCCGGCTCAGCTGGCCAGCCTGGGCAATTTAGTGAGACCCTGTCATGAGATAAAATTTAAAAGGGGTGGGGTGTAACTCAGCACTACAGCCCTTGTCTAATATGTGCAAGTTCCTGAGCTCAGTGCCCTGTATTAAGATTTAAACAGTCTGGGGCCGGCCAATCAGCTCAGCGGATTAAAGCGCCTGCAAGCAGGCATACAGGCCGAGAGGGTTCAATCCCCAAGCCTGGGGTGCCCGCCCTGCCCTGCCCCCAGGGCGCCCTAAAATGGCAATTGAGACAGGACATGGTGGTGTGTGTCTTTAATCCCAGCTCTTGGGAGGCTGTAAACGGGCGGATCACTACAAGTCTGATTTAGTAGTGAGACTCTCAACACCCTGTAGACGTTTCCCTAAAGTACAAAAAAAAAAAAAAAAAAAAAAAAGAAAGAAAAGAAAAAGTAAACAATCTAACAAGCATAAAGTTGCATCCAAAAGAAAAAACAAACAGGGGATTTTAGAAGCCAGAGAGACCTGGGGCCTTGTCACTTCTGGGTAGGTCATATGACTGTGGTAAATTAACCTCTTGGAACCTCTTTGCCTGGTTTTTCACATTTTCACCAGTAACGGTTCCTATTTCATGATGTGGTTGTGCAGATGGAAAGAGACAGGAAGCTTTTAAGGTAGTGCCTGGCATATAGTAGTCACTCATCTTCTGATGCAGAATTAAAAGACAGATTGGAGAGGAAATTCGAGTTAAGAGACTCTGACACTACTCTGAACTACAGGTAATGATATCTTGAACTACCTTAATAGAAAGGAAGGAGCTATGAGCACTTAGGAAAAGTGGACAGGGCGGGGCAGGGCAGGGCAGGGGAGGGTAACCAAATGTATGTGGAATGAGGGAAAGGGATTAAAGGTGGCTGAGAGTTGGAGACTGACTGGTGGGTGTTGCTCCAGCTCCCAAAAAGAGAGGCAGCTGATGGCACAGGTGACTAGTTTGATTTTGGACAGGTGAGTTTTTCAGAGAATGAATGACCAAATGACAGGTGGGAATGTGGATTTGGATACACAGGTAGCAATACAATTTCGAGCACCATTTATTTAGTAGAGGTAGTTGAAGAGCCCTTGCAGAGAAAAAAGGGAAGGGGTATGGTGGTGGGGGCGGGCAGGTCATAATGATGCCAAGCAGGACTAGTGAAGGTGGCCAGAGAGGGTGGCAGGGATGAGAGGGCTGAGGAGGAAGGAGTGTTGAGAATGAGCCTGGAAACAGGCCACACATTACAGAAAGAGAGAGCCCACAACTACCGGAAAGATAGATGGGCTGTGTAGATCTGAAGGCTACTGGTGCAGAACGACCTGAGTTCTTTTTGCAGCCTGCTTTTGCTTCTCCTAGCAATGGGAGAGGAGCACTATTATATAGTTAGTGGCACCAAAAATGTTAGATGTCCTGCATTGTCTGGAAAGGTCCTGCACAGCAAAGAACCGTCCCACAATCCTGAGCATCTCAGTTGTCCCACTGTTCATTAACGTAGGTGTTAAACCTTTGTATAATGATCTAAATCTTGAATCTGTTTTGCATATGAAAATAGAGCATACAGTTTAAAACTCCCCCACAGTTTAAAACATGATGAACTTCCCTAGAATGCAGCGAACTGAGTGGAAATATCATTCATGGAACTTGAAGTAGTTCGTTTTGCGGCTGTCTTTTCCTTGGTCGGTCTGCAGATACATACAAATACCTGACTACTCACTAGCACTTCATTCTCCTGTCTAGTGGGAACTGAACACCCAGGGACCAACCTTTCCCCGTTCCTCCCTCCCAGCCCTCTTCCAAGCCTAGATAACTGCTGGCCTTCTGGATTTCAGAGAGAAGGAGCAGCAAGGTTACCATTGGAGCTGGACCAACGAGATTGGGAGGTCACAGAGAGGAGAACTGAAGATAACCCTTCAGCTGGGGACAACTGAGGCTTTACGAGGACTTTGGCTTTCACTGAGTAAAATGGGCTGCTGCTGGGAGAGTCTTGAGTAGTCAAGTGACATGGTTGATACATTTTTTGATCATTTTGGCTACACTATCAAGGATAGAGCATAAACAACAATCATGGAAGCTAAGTAAGAGACTACTGCAGTGACCCTGGCAAGAAATAACATCTTGAAGCAGAATGGTAGCAGTAAAGAGTTAGATGTGGAAGAAAAATCAAGAACTTCTGTGTGCACGGAGGAGGAGTTGCAGGGATTGGAGAAGACTGTAAGGTTGAGTAAAGAATGTGTAGGACTTGTGGGAAGGAGACACTGGCAATGACCTGGGACTTTTTTTTTTTTTTTCTTTTGATGACCGATAAATTCAGATAAAGGGGATAGTGACATCAGCCTCAGAAGAATCAAGAAATAAAATGATGGGGAGTCTGAGGATTCTGTGAGTACGGGGATTAGAGATGAATGCTTAGACTCTGACTTCATGAATAGAGATGCAGAGGTGAAGAATCAAGTGGATTCTTTTTTCTTGCACTTTCTTTTATTAGTGTATATTGGTTAAATGGATGGATGGTTCCATTGTGACAGACTCATACTTGCATATAACATATGTCATTTTCACCCTCACCGCCCTCCTTGAGTAACAGAGCAATTACCAAAAATATCAATATTTTATGTGTCCACATAAAATGTCAAAAAGAAACCACAGTACACAATAAAAATAAGTAATACATCTCACTTAAGAAATGTTATTTTAGGAATGATTTATTAGAAATTGATGACTTCCATTTTTACCACACACCTTGTTTTCATAATAAATAACATTTTTGAAGTATTCTGCTCTTTTATCTATTTATAATTTTTCTAAATATTCCTGAATTATTCCATTCCTATTTTCACCTTTTATTCTTTCAATAAATATAATATACTAACCTTCCCATTACACCTTCTTCTCTCTTTTCCCTAGTTTTCTGTTTATTTTTTCCTCATTTTTAGATGCCACATATTAGACTATGTGATGTAGTATTTGTCTTTCTGAGTAATCTGGCTTATTTCTCATTCAATGTGATTCACTATCCATAGTGGGATGTTGGAGGCCCCAGAGGGGGCCCTCAATCCAAGGGTCTCTGCTCACTCACAGTCCCTGTCAGGAAGAGAGCAGGCATGTCAGACTGTTGCATCCTCTTTCTTTCTGCCCTAGATCTTTCTGGTTGGACATGGCCCTTGTAATAGAGCTGGGGATTGGAGCAAAGGGAAATTACTCTATGCATGAAGGTCCACCAGAAAGGCTGATTCAGTAGGTTATAGCTTGTAGAATGTTGAGTCTGGGATGACTGTGCAAATGGAAGAATTTTGAGGATTTTCATAAAGACAGACAAAAAGAAGACAGTCCCTTCATGTGAAGATCTTCTCTACCAGTGCAAGCAGAAGACAGCTACTTTTGTACAGGAAAGTGAAGAAGTTTTCCCAAGTAGAAATATAAAACTCAGAGCACAGAGAACAATGGCTGTAATAACATACTAGAAAAAAAAAAAGAAAGTAAATTATTTACCCTCTGGAGGAAACAATATAATCCTTTCTCTGAGAAAGAGAAAAGGTAGTGGCAGAATGGAACAATTCAGGAATATTCGGAAAAATTATAAATAGATAAAAGAGCAGAATACTTCAAAAATGTTATTTATTATGAAAACAAGGTGTGTGGTAAAAATGGAAGTCATCAATTTCTAATAAATCATTCCTAAAATAACATTTCCTAAGTGGGATGTATTACTTATTTTTATTGTGTACTGTGGTTTATTTTTGACATTTTATGTGGACACATAAAATATTGATATTTTTGGTAATTGCTCTATGGTTAATAATAATATTTATTGAGGACTGGTCGTGCTACCTGATTATAATTTATCAAGTTATCTCTCTTTTTGATCTTTTAAAGACTCAAAAAGATCAAATTCTCCTAAGACTTCTCTTAATTTTTTCTCTCATTTGAAGTTTTGTTATGTGTGTTTCATTGCTATACTATTCTGTACATTAAAATTTGTATGATAATAACTTCATTATGAATTATATCTTTTGCTGTTATTAAATGAATGTCCAATTTAATTTTTTTACATACTTTTTCTATTCTGTTTGGAACTATTTTAATTAGATAGGCTTTATCTTTGCATGACTGTTTATGTTTTGAATTGAATGTTTTTAATTATTTTATTGTTCTTTTGCATTCTCTTTTGTTTTAAAACCTGTGTTTTCTTCCTCTCCCCCTTCTTCCGTACCAGGGACTGACCCTGTGCTTGCCAGGCAGGCATTTATTCTACTGAGCTATTTCCCCAGACCTACTTCCTATTTTGTTTGCATCTTATTTTCTTCTACTTTAATGTCAAAGGTCAATAAAGTTGGATTGTATTAAAGTGTCTAAAGATGAATTTTAATCAGAAATAACTATTAGAATAGGGAACTAAGTTCAGCATGAATTGAATTCAACATGAACTTCTGTAGAGATGACCAGGCTCAAATGGGAGTAGGGAAGGTGACAAGTAGGGGCTCAGGAGAGTCAGGGAACTGAACAACTGCAAACAGTTCATCAGCGTGAAGTGAGAAGACCAGGTGTGTCTGCCAGTGGGATTCTTTTATCCTACAGAGGTGACATCAGAGCCCTCATTCTTCTTACTGATTCTGCTTCCAAAGGATGGTCTTCAGGTTCTTGAGAAAGCACTTCTGAGTCATAGGAGGTGCAATAATTGGAGGAAGGATTCAGAATTGCAAGCCCCTTTTTAGTAATCACTCTGAGAAAGGAAGGTCAGGGGCTGCCAGTAGGTGCTGACTAAAACAAATAGTTCCAGGCTTCTGGAAGGCCTGAGCAACATCGAGGTGGCACTTTAAGGGGCATTAGGGTTAGCCAAGGGAGGTGGCCTTGAGCTTCTAGGAACTATACTGTTTGTTGAAGTCTTTATAGGTTAAGGTGGAGGACTAAAAGAAGCTTGGCTATGATTTGGTCAAGGAGAACATTTTGTCACTAATCGTCTAGTGTTGTGTAACAAATGATGTACCCCAAAATGTAGCAGCTTAAAACAACACACATTTACTAGTAGTTTCTGCAGGTTCTGGCTGTCTTACCCTGGATCAAGGTACTGAGCAAGGTACAGTCACAGCTGGAGACCTGGAAACGACCTGCCCTCAAGCTCATCTGTGTGGTTGTTGACAGGATTTAGCTTCTGAAGACTGCTGAGCTGAGGATCTCAGTGTCTTGCCACAGGGACTTCTCCACAGGGAAGCACACAGTGTGGGGGCTTCTTTTATGAAAACAAACACACAAGAAGAGGTGGAGCATAGACAAGACAGGGTTCATAGTCTCTTATAGCCTAATTTTAAAAGGAAATCCCATCATTATGTTTTCACTGTTCGAAGTCAAATCCCATCGTTCCATCAAGGCCACATCTTCTTTCTCATAGATGAGTGATTAGGTTCAGCCTCGACATAAAGGCATGAAACCCAAGAAGTGGGGGCCAAAGAGTCACTGTAGAAGGCCACTCATCACCCCCGCATTGGGAAGATATGAAGTCTTCTTTAATTGATGATCTGCCATTAATATTTCTCAGTTAACTTTAGCAGTGAAATATTAATGCAAGATAAAATCGGCCTACTTAGATCTTTCTTATTCTATCCCTCCCTTTCAGTAAGTTTGGAAAGCAAATATGATTCTTCTTCTAGCCCACTGCTTTTGTTCTCTGTGTTATACCTTTTTGGATTAGGTGTTACCAGCTTATATTTATAAATTAAACATCAGTTACTTAAGCATAATTTTATATGTATTGTAAACAGATTAAAAGCTCAGGACTAGCCTTTTACTTTCGTGACTCAAATACCAATTATTTAAATATAATTTTATATGTAAACTTATTCAAAGCTCATGGACCACACTTTTGAACTTCATAACTTTGTGCTTCATAAATTCACTGTTATTATTCATTATTTTGATTTTTTGTAATACACTTTTTAATTTATTATTATTATTTTAAATTGTATGTATTTGGTACAGGGTCTCACTATACATCTTGGACTCCTGTAATCCTTCTGTTTCGGGCTCCTCAGTGCTGGGTTTACAGATGTACACCATCACACCCAGTTTCATTGGCCAGCTGGGCATGCCTGGAGCAGGTGTGACATGGCATATGGTACTGGGAACCAAACCTGGGTCCTTGCGCTCCAGGCAGGGGCTTAGGCTGCTGAGCTACAGAAATGCATAAATACTATTTGAATCTTAACCATTTGAGAATTTGTTCTTGTTACCATTACACAAGAAAGGTGGTCAGTCTAGTGTGTAATGTTCTTTCCTCTCAGTATGCATTACATCGCTTGATATTCTTTTACCATCTAAGATGGCTTGGAAATGTGTCTGATTCTGTTATTGTTGTTCATGAAGATAATCTTTCCTCCTCTGCCTAGATGACTATAGAATTATTATTCTTTTGTTATTAAAGTTTAAGGGGAAAAAACATCTATTAAGTGTTCTTGGAATATATTGAGCTCTTCCAAAATGCAAATTTGAGACCTTCTGTATTTCATAAGTTTCCTATAATGTCAATTTTTTTCATTTCTTTTGTCCATTCATATTTTCTCTTTTAAAATTTTGTTAGTATGTATTAGGCATACCTAATGACAGTATTCACCATCGGGAACTGCTGCTAGTATGTGATATGTTTCTTCTTTTTTTCCTATTTCCCAACCCTCCCATCACTCTGTCTTCCACTGCTTATTTACAAAACCTTTGTTTCCATTTCTCCCATTTATTCTTTTTTCTTGTCCCTTTCTTCCTTTCCTCACTCATATTTAATTTTTTTTTTTTATGTATTTAGTACAGGGTGTACAGGTTCTTACTTTTTTTTTTTTAAGAATTTATTTTATTTTATTTTATTTATTTATTTTCTTGTTTCAGAACCTTTGTTTGTGTATTCACTCATTTTTATGGCCGGCTTAGCCTGCCCAGAGGGCAGGGCTGGCGCAGCATGTGGTGCTGGGGATGGAACTGAGGTCCCTGAAGCCGCCCAAGCTGTCCCAAGCAGGCGCTTTAGACCACTGAACCATCCCGCCGGGCCCTACAGGTTGTTATTATACAGATCGAACTCATAGTGATCCTGCTATTTTCAGCCTCCCCAGTGCTTCTCCATTCATATTTTTATTGTTTATTTCTTTATTTTTTTGAAGTAGCAGGGATTGTACCATTCATATTTTTAAAGACAGCATTGACTGAATCACCTTCTTTTTGATCACTTCCATTTCTTGTCTTTTTCCACTTCTATATGATCTTAAAACATAATAGTTTGGCTTCCCTCCAATTTTCTGCCATTTTAAGTTCTACGCCTTGTGCTTTTCCTATGATTTTCTGTGACTTTTACTTATCCTTTTGTTTCTTTTGCTGTCCTAGATTGCTGTTAGCTTAACTCTTGTGGGGTTCCATGCTGTTTCTTATTGTTGCTGTTGTTGACGATTTTTGCCTGGTCTTTGAAAGAAGTCAGCGAAGTCCAGCTCATTTGTTGAAGAATAAAGTGGGTGATTTTCTCTCTCCTTGGTCACAGTGTACAGTGTGACTCACCCGTTTGAGATGTGATCTGTGAACTGATCTTAACAGCTCATAATCTTTGGGTGATCACTCAGGGATGGCTGAACCAGGCAGAAAGAGCATTTCCTGTGTAGGAAGAGAAGAGGCTGACATGTAGTTTAGTTTTCTACATTGTGCTTACTTTTTTCATAGAAGACTGGAGTCACTTGTAATAATGTAAGCAGAAACTTTCAAAACCATTCAACAGCAGGATGAAAAGAAAATATTAACACCAGAAGAGGGCTTTTTTTTTTTTCTTTTTTTTAATGCATGTGTGCAGCTATAGCGTGCTACTGTTATTTATTTATTTTGAACTTTATTTATTTATATTATGGCCAGCTCATCTGTACCTGGGGGTGGGGCTGGTGCAACATGTGGTGCCAGGGATCAAACTGCAGTCCCTGAAGTTGCCTAAGCTTGCCTAAGCAGGCAGCTTTAGACTTCTGAGCTATCTCGCCAGCCCCTGCTTCTGTTATTTATATTAACTTAGGTTACATTTGTAAACTTCCTGACAGTCAAAGCAAGAAAAAAACCCATAACTGGACATTTGGTTTTCACTGGCCATAGGAAAACATACCACTTATGCATGGAAAAAAATTTATTATGATTCCAGAAAAAAGGTCTAATGGGGCAGGATTCTTTTTTTTTTTTTGTCTTTTTGAGGCAGGGTCTCACTATGCCATTCAGGCTAGTCTTGAGCTCCCTTTTATAGCCCAGGCTGGTCTCGAACTCACATCAATCCTCCTGCCTCAGCCTCCCAAGTGCTGGGATTACAGGCGTGCGCCACCACGCCCGGCTAGGGCAGGATTCTTAATGACTTTAATTAGTAAATGTAATAGTGTCATTCATTAAGTTACAGCTTCTAGTCCTGCTAAATAAAAGCTAAAGTATGGCATTGAGACACACAGAAAACTGTGTGTGATTTCCACAGAAAAATCAATTCCTATCTTTCTAAAATAGAATAATCCAAGCCTTTTGGGAAGATGGTCTTCTCCCTTATGACATGAGTATAAATTGCTGTGGTTCTGTTGGAAAACTGGCACTAGCAAGAAAAGGAAAAGATCCATTTATCCTATTTTTCAGTAATTCCACATGTAGGTTTATAGCTTATAATGTCCTCTTTCTGAAAATGCTTGTACCTTAAGGATTTGGCTCAGTGGTAGAGCACTTGCCTAGCAAGCTGGAAGCCCTGGGTTCTGACCTCAGCACCAAAAACAAAAAAGTAAACCTCATCTAAAATACAATGCAACAAAAAAATCAAGAAAGAAACAAGCTATATCTTTTTTAAAAAACCTGAGACTATATTAGGTTGTATAACAAAGACAAATTGAAGGTACAGATTGGATGAGAGAAATAGAGAGAGAGACAGAGAGAGAGAGAGACAGACAGACAGACAGACAGACTATCCTAGATGATCGATGATCTATGTGGGCCTAGTAATTGTAAGCCTATCTAAGAGGAAGGGAGAAGTCTTAGAATCAGAAAGCTGGCATCGTGAGGAATGATGGATCAGCCATTGGTAGCTTTAAAAATGGAAGGAAGCCATGACCCAAGGAATGTGGACGGTATTTAGAAACAGAAAAAGACAAGAAAATGGATCTTCCCTCAGCACCTCCAGAAAGGAATACAGCCTAGCTGACACTTTGAGTTTTACCCAGTGAGATTCATTTCAGCCTTCTGACCTCTAAAGCTATAAAACAATAAATGTGTCATTTTGAGCCATGAACAACCAGATCTAGTGATTTGTTATAATGGCATAGGAATCTAAAGCAGTATTCCAGAGAAACTCTTGTACTGTGACAACAGGAGACATTTGCAAAATGACAAACAGGAGAACTGTCAAAGCTACAAAAAAAACCAAAATAGAACAAAAAACCCTGAAAATAAGCTAATTCTTACAGGCATATCCCCAAAAGTATGCCAGAATAGTAAAAGTACAATGGAGTAACATAACAGCAGGGAAATAAATAAATCATAGCTCATACATCAACATGATAAGTGGAAAAGCAAGTGGCATACAATACCACAACATAATTTATGTAAAGTCCAAAAAGCTAAAAGTCCAGTATGTTGCCCAAAGATGTACACTTTGTGAATAAAAGTAAGGTAGAGATGGACCAGTTCAGGTAGTAGCTGCCAGATGCAGTAGCATCAACCCTGCTACTCAAGCAAGTGCTAAAAAGATGCAATTTTTTGCATCGTCTTGGTAACTGGGGGTGCTCACAAGTCCATTGCTAAGTGGATGAGCTGATGGTTAATTCCTGCTCACAGAGTCAAGCCAGGTGGTCCATAAAGTTAATAGACATGGTGACCTGGACAGTATCTCAGAGGCCAAAGAGCCTTCCCGCATCAACGCCGCCCCTTGTATTGGCCAACAGTGATCAGGAAGTGCAGTGTCGTGCTGACCACACACAACACAGGAGTCACAGAAACTCCTGAGGCAGGTACTATTACTTATATTTACAAATAGTAAAATGGAAGCCTATGGTGGTTACACACCTTTCCCAAGACCATGCAGCCACGGAGTACTAGAGTCTTAGCTCTTTTAGTCTTAAGCTCTTTTCTGTCATTCTAAACTGGATCTCCATTGCTCTCCAAATTACTTACAGATAAGTTTGATGCTGTGGCATTGGCGTAAATGTACATTCTTCTTACACATTTGCTCGAACATTGGTCTTCAAATGAGTCCTAGAATTCATGTTGCCAGGACACAGCTTAAACATTGGCCTCTGGTTAGGCTTCCCTCAAGTGGTTTGTGCTATAAATCTGATCTTTTTTTTTTTTTTTTTTTTTTTTTTGCTTAAAATTCATCTCTTTTGCCTATGCATTAAGGCTCAAGTTCAGCTTTCTTAATTTAGCACACAAGGCTCTTAGTAGTCTGGCACCTTCCTTGCTGTCCCATCCATCCAGACCTCTTAGCCCGCTCTTTACTTTCATCCATCTAGACCTTTCGAAACCGTGCTTAGAGGTTTTTCACACCTCTGTCTTTAGTGCACACTGCTCTCTTTCCAGAAGTGTTCTGCCTGCCTTCTTAAGTTACTGGGGATCAAACTTGGGACCTTGCACTTGCCGGGCTGGTGCTTCAGCCCCTGAGCTATCTCCCTGGTCTCTACCTTCGTAGTTTAACTAACTCCTTTCCACCCCTCAAATCTCTGAATCTTCAATTTGCACTTTCCCTCAACATATTTATCAGTTCTAGTTAACAGCAGAGGTCCAGATGATATCTATCTTCAGCTTCGTTTTAAAGCTGAGACGTGTGGAGTAAGACAATGAGCTCCTGGTCACATCATGGTAGAGACAGTGCCACACTTGGGGTTGCTGCTGGAACATCTTATTTGACTCTTTCTCCCTAGCGCCTGGCACAATGCCTGACACTCCTGGTTACATGGATATGGTGGATGGCTTGAGTTGAAATAAATTCTAGTTTACAAGGAAACACAAGATAATATTTGTAATCAGAGCAAGCAGGTTCTGGCTTGATGTCTGCCTCCTGTAACTAGTTCCTAAGGTCGAAGAGCTTCTACACAGCTGAGCCAGTCCAGCGGTACTTAGTATGATGAGCAGGCTTCTTCAGGGGGAAACAACTTGGGCGCTGGAAGCTGCAGATCAACAGGGAGAGTGACACAAAGAACCTGAACTCGGAGGTAGGATGCTACTCAGTGAAAGTTGTCTTTGCGGAAGAACTGTGTTGTCATGCAATATTTATCTTAGTTTCTCAGATGGGAAGATAGTGATTTGTTATCTGTGTGTGCAGCTGCGACCAGAGAGACTGCTGCGGGGCTGGGTGGGTCTCAGGGCTAACGTGTGCGCACTGCCTGGCTTTTCCTTTCTAAGACTGCTGGCTTCTGAAAATAGAACCTCGTGCTGCCTCTGACTCAGTCAGCTTTCCTCTCGTGTTCTTTCGAAACTCGTGAGTCTGTCTCTGGTTGCTCGGTGCTCCTCCTCCCTTCGGCAAACCGTGTTATTACCAAGAGATTTGTCTTCCTTTCAATTTATTCCTTAAGTTCTTTATCTATCGCCTCTCCAATGACCTTCAGTGACTTCATTTATTCTGGCCCTTTTTAGTAAGGCAACAGAATTCACAAAATCTATCACCCGGAGTCCATTCCAGTTTGGTTAAGGAGTGAGGTTCTGACTCAGTTTAGCCTCTTTTACTCATCGTGACCTGCTGGACCGCTTTTCTCCATCTTCCGGATCCCCTCTCTTTTGAGGCCTTCCTTATAAATGAGTTTAACTGAGCCTGTCCGCAGGTACTAGAAGTGGCAGTGGTACAGCCACAAGTCTGAGTACCTGCGAAGGCTTCCTCCATCTTAGCTGTCTGATTCCACAGCTTTCCTCATCCCCTCTCTAGAGAAGCCCTAAGTAGAATTCCATGCCTCTTACCCCTACCTCTCACAATCCATGAGGTTTAAACAGGAAAGATCGCTTTTTAGCCCTTCTTTTGATTTGCACTGACTAGTTGAACACTAGCATTTACTTCACCCTGATACAAACTCACTTAACTGTGCATAGCCGAGGCTGTCTTTCTCTTACTGACTAATTAGCTCAGTCGATACCGCAGAGGCTGGCTCTGAAAAGGAACCTGTTCTCATGTTTGCCTTCAAGTCTCTTTATTCTCTGACAAGAAAATGAAGGAGGCGGGGCAGGCCAGTATCTGGCACATTCAGGGACTGATCTTTCTTCTTTTTTTCTGTCTTACATTTACCATTTTTATTATGAAAGTAATACTTTCTCATCAGTATTAAATAATCCAGAACTGGAAGAATTTTCTAATCCCAGTTTCTACTGCCACAGTGGTAAGTATTCGTTGTTATTCTTTGGGCATTTATTAAAACTAAAATAAGATAAAATGTGGGCTATAAAGTACAGATCACACAAAATATACCTTAAATACACAACTACAAAGCTACCACAGGTATTATTCTGTCATTGAATTTTTATATTTAATAGTCAATATGATCATTTTTGATGTCACTGCATTTACTTGTCCATCATTCTTTTTGATGGGCAAATTGAAACACCAGAGTGTTTTGATGAGAACACTCTGGGTGTAAGTTTACCACAAAGGAACTCATCCTCCCTCAGGCAAAGAAGAACATTTGCTGGTTAAAAAGAGTGGAAGGAAAACAGGTAGGACTGGTCTTGGGAAGCAGCGAGTCCAGCGTGTCACGGAGGTGAGCTCTCATTAGTTTCTCATCACTGGTGATATGTTTGGCAGCCTTCTTTCCCGGAACAAAGCAAAGTTAATCCATGTAATAGAGGTTATTCCAGGAGTGTCTGTTACTGCTGATTCTGTCTCTTGCATGATTCCCAAGTTACCAACTTCTTGGCTGGGTAACCCTGAACTAAGTGCTTCACCTGTCCGTACTGTAGTTCTGCATGACAGGAAGTGCTTTAGGGAGCAGCTCCTTCGTGTGGCTCAGAGGAAGCATGTCAGGATGGAAACAGGAATCCCTGGAATCATGGTTACCCATTACCTCAGCACTGCTCCCTGTCTGTACAAGGTCAGTGATTGAGGCTAGCGCCTTGGAGTCCACCATCTTTGGTCCATGCCTGATCTTGGAAATCTTAGAGAACCTGAAGCAGAAAAATGCCAAGATAGCTATATTAAACATATAATTTTTAAAAAATAGAAAGTGAAAGGGGAATGAAGATATTCTAAAAGAAGCCAGAGGAATAAAATAACTGAACTACTCAGAAGCAAAGATAAGAAATGTATTGAATTTCTCCAAAAAGTCACATAAGCAAGAAGAGGGTACAATGACACCACCCACAAAAAACCCACCTAGCATTATTTAGTAGGTAAAACTGTCCTTCAAAAGTGAAGCGTAAATAAAGGCTTTCTCCAGCAAAAATTGAACGCTGGATTCACTGCTTCTCAAGACCAGTCCTACCTGTTTTCCTTCCGCTCTTTTTAACCAGCAAATGTTCTTCTTTGCTTGAGGGAGGATGAGTTCTGTTGTGGTAACTTACACCCCGAGTGTTCTCATCAAAACACTCTGCTATTTCAATTTGTCCATCAAAAAGAATGATGGACAAGTAAATGCAGAAATTGTTGCTACTAGGCATACCTTGCAGGAAATGTTTAAAATGTTTTTCAGAAAGAAGAAAAATAACTAATACTGGAAACCTATATTAACATTTTTATAATATTATTGAGCCAACAGAAAACAGATTATTAAAGACAATGATAACAGAAACAGATTATTGATAACAGAAACAATGATAACAGAAAACAGATTATTAAAGATAATGTTTCTGTGATACTGGATTGTGATCCAGTGATTCTGTGATTACTGGATTGCAGACACACAGTTGTGTATTCTTATATGACTGGAATGAATAACAATACTGATACAAAAGACAAAGTGAAGGGATTATTTTTTTTAATGAGATGCTTCCATTATTCATGAAGTGATATGCTGCTATTCAAAAGTGAACTTGGAATAACGATTTCTATTTTTGCAAATTCTAGGGCAACTACTAAAAATATTTTCTAAAAAATGTAATTCAACTGATAGACTAAGAACCCAGAAAAAAACTGGAACCATATACAATGTCAATATAACACAAAAGGCAGAAAAAAGTGGAAGGCAACAACAAGAACATAAAACAAGGATAATAGACAACAGTAGCAAATGTAGTATAAATTAATCTAACTATAAATTATTATTTTGAATAGTAATGATAGAAATGTATCAATTAAAAGATCCTGACAGGTGGTCAAGCACAAGACTTAACTATATATTGTTTAAACTCACTTGAAGCACATACAGATTTTGTAAAAATAAGAGCAGTAAAACTGAAATGAATAGAAAATGATAAACCATATAAATACTAATCTAAAGAATGTGGCAACAGCAATATTAATTTTATACAAAACAGACTTTATAACAAGGAAAAACATCAGGCCATTACACAAAAAGAGACATGATAATCATAAATGTATATGAACCAAACAACACAACATCACAATAAATGAGGCAAAAACTGATAGAACTGCAAGAATTTGATGAAGTAGTATTATATTTGGAGATTTCAATACCTCTCTGTGGGAAATGTACAGAACCCACATGCAGAAGGCCAGTAGGGACACAGTAGAACTTAGCATTACCACCCCATTCTAAGATGTAATACACATTGATAGACTACTCCTAACAACAGAAAAATGTACATTCTTCTGAAGCTAAAGTGAAATGTGTAGTAAGAGAAAGCACATATAATGCCATCAAGCACACATTAGCAAATTTAAAAACATGGAAATTATATATTTTCTCTTTTCATATCACAGTGAAATTAAACCAATACAAAATGATAAAAAGATGATTGAAAAAGATCTATGAATAACATATGGATCAAAGCATCAAAAAAGTTTAAAAATATTTTATTTGAAACAAATGAGAAAGAAAATACATTGAAATTTGTGGGAAGGCAGTGCTTGGAGAGAAATCCATAGCATTAAATGTTATTTTAGAAATGAACAAAGTTCTAAAATCAATCATCTAAACTTTCATTTAGCAAATAGGAAAAGGAGAGCAGTTAAATCATACCTAAGGTAAGCTGAAAGAATGACTATTGAGCAGAAATCAATGAAATTAAAACAAACAAACAGGGAAAGGCAGCTAAACCCAAAGCTGGTTCTTCTAAAAGATCAACAAAATCAACAAACAGCGGACCATGTGGAGTAAGAAAGGGCAAATACAAATACCAAAAATGAAAGAAGAAATATTGTGAATCCTGCTATCACTAAGAGTGATAAAATGGCTACAATGAGCAAGTCCGCATGCACAACTTTAATAACCTAGATAAAATGGATCCGTTACTTAAAAGATATGATCTGTCAAAATGTACCCAAGAAAAAATAGACAATTTGAATAGTGATAAACCTACTTAGGAAGTTGAATTAATGATCAGTAACCTTCCAAACTAGAAAACAAAAATTAATGCCAAATGGATCACATATTCAAATGTAAAAAGTAAAATCCCGATAAGATAATGTGGGAAAAAATCTAAATGAGTGATTATGATAATGAGGTTTTAGATTCAATACCAAAGACATGATCCACAGAAGGAATAATCGATCAATGTTGTGGTTTGGATCAAGATGTCCCCCCAAACCCTCATGAAGTCATGGAGCAGCCTTCTAGAATTTACGATGAATTCATGATCTAATACTGGGGTTAAGGTATTGAGTGCTGCTGAGCTGATGGGTGTGAGTGCTACACCCACCCTGAGGTGTTTGCCTGAATACATCATAAGGAAAGGAGAGAGGCCTGCTCTCTGCCACTGCTCCTCTTCTTCTCTCTCGCTGTCTTACTGTTTTCCACTGCCAAGAACGTTGCCCTCTGCCATGTGCCTCTCTGCCTTGAAGCTAGCTGATGATGGACTGAAACCTCCACAAAATGTGAGCTAAATAAACCTTTATTTCCTTAATTTTGGTTGTTTTTGTTGGGTATTTTGGCTCAGCAATGAGTAAAAAGTAACCAAATCAATAGACTTGATTTAAATTAAAACGTTTGTTCTGCAAAAGACAATTTAAGAAGAATGGGAAAATATGCTACAGACTGAGATTTGCAAATGACACATTTGATAATAGATCATCATCCAAAAATACAAGAGCTTTTATAGTGCAACAATAATCAAACCACAGTATTCAAAATTGTACATTTAACAAGGGGCGCTGGGAAAACTGGTTATCCATGTGCTGTAAAATGAAAACTAGCCCATCTCTCTCTGTGTGTCCTAAAATCAAATCAAAATGGATCAAAGACCTAGATATAAAAACAGAAACACTGAAACAACTAGAAGATAAAATAAGGGAAAACACTTGAAGACATAGGCATAGGGAAAGATTTCCTGAACAGAATGCCAACACACAAGAAAAAATACCAGAAAGCAACAGGCGAGATTATATTAAATTAATACACTTTGGCACAGAAAAAAAAGCAATAGGTTGTAAAGGCCAGCTACAGAAAAGACAAGAATTTTATCAGTTACTCTTCTGGTAGAAGAGTACTATTCAGAATATATAAAAAAATTGTTAAATATTAGACCCCCCCCCAAACAACCCAATCAAGAAGTGGCAAATGAAATAGATAATAGATTCTTCCCCCAAAGAAAAAGGCCATAGGTATGTGAAAAATGCTCAGTATCTTTAGCTTTTAGGGAAATTCAAATCAAAACAATTTTACTCTAGAAAGAATGGTTATAATAACACACACACACACACACACACACACACACACACACACACACACGTACTGCCAAGAATGTAGGGAGAAGCTCTTCTGCCTTGCTGGTGAGGATGCAAAGTAATAAACTGACTACAGAAATCAATATGGAGATTCCCATAAAAGTTAAAAAATTCCATTTGACCCCACTATACCTCTCCTGGGTAATTTCCAGAAGAGCTAAAGACATCATACTCTAGTGATATGTGCATAAACATGAGGAGGCCTTCTAGAGTAATAGCAACACAATTCGCAATAGTTAAATTATGGAAACTGTCTATGCCCACTGACAAATAAATGGATAAAGAAGTTGCTGCATAAGTATTTGGTGCTATTAAGTATTTCAGTATTATTGTTCTATGGTAGAACAAGGAATTCAAATACTTTGTAGAAAAATAGATGGATTTAAAAACAATGTTAAATGAAATAAATCAGACACAGAACGTTAATATTGTATAGTTTTTCTTATAAGAGAAACAAAAAATATAAGTAAAGAGTAAAATAAAGGAGAGATAGTTGGAAATAGGGAAGTAAACTTTTTCCATGTAGGGAGAAAGGTCATGGGCAATGGAGGGCAGAAAGGGAGGCTTTCAGAAATGATCAAGATATATATATTACAAATCCCCCCAAATGTAATTATAATGTATCACAAATTAATACCAATAATAATAAACAACCCAATTAAAATTTAACTCAAAGACTCTAACAGATGCGTAACCTAAGATGTGCATAGATACAAATAAACATATGAAACAAAGACAAAAACAAACATATGATGAGATGCTCCGTATAATACATCCTCAGGGGAATGAAAGCAAATTAAAATTATTGTATTACAGTATCAGATATAAATACATACCTACTAAAATGTGTGAAATTCACAGCATTAATTACACCAATGGTGGCAAAAATCTTGTGATCCAACTTAGTTTGTCAACTTGATTAGATTGAGAAATGTCTAGGAGATTAGAAAAGCACACTTCTGAGTGTGTCTGCAAGGGCATTTCCAAAGAAGATTGGTTCACAGGACAACACACTGAGGTGAGAAACCCACTCTGAGTATGGGTAGAACCATCGGGTAGTCTGGATTCCCAGAAGAAATCAAAACACAGGAGGAAGCACATCATATCCGTAACTTGGCTCTCAGTAGCTGAACACACCAGCATACACAGTGTAGGGAGCAGTGGTTTTTTTCAGCTCATGGTTCAGAGGGTTTAACCCATAATCAGCTGTGTCCAAGGCAGAGATGACATTGTGAAAGTGCCTGAAGGAGGAAAGCTGCTTAACCCATGGGCATTCAGGAAATAGACAGGAAAAAAATGAGCCAGGGACAAGAAGGCACCCTGCAAGATCATGACCCCAGCAACCCGTATTTAACCAGCCTCTTTCTTCTAATAGCACATTAATCACTGAATTTATTCATGGAACAGCCCACTGATGAGTTCAATGCCCACAATCCAATCACTTTCCGTAGGCCCTATCTCTGAATATGAGGCTTTGGGGGGATATTTTGGCCATAACCATGATTCCCACAATCAAGTTCTCTCCTCTCTCTCTTGCCCCCCCAATATGAATTAAGTGTTTTTGTTCCCCCATGCCCTTACACCATGATGCCCTGCCTTACTGCAGGCCAAGAAATATGGTACCCAGTAGACCATAGAATAGAATCTCTGAAACTGTGAGCAAAAGGGAATCTTCCCTCCTTTCGTTGGTGTACGAGTGAGTTTTCCCAACACTGGGGCAAAGTAGCTGACACCTGTATCTTAAAATGGGTGAGGTCTGTGTTCACTCAGTTTCAGTGGTTCAGTCCAGGCATGCCAGCTCCAAGGCAAAGGAGGCAGGGTGGGAGATCTTTGCTGCACGGTGTCCTGGAAGCAGGTTGAAAAGGGAGGCACAAAGGACCACAAAATACCCTTTCAAGTTACTCCTGGGGATCTGCTTTTCTCACTAAACACCAACCCTGAACCCAAGACTTTGGGGGAACATTTTGTTTGCTTCAAAATATTTTTTTAAATTTTTTGTATTTGGTACACAATTTAGACTCATAGTGATCCTCCTATTTCAGCCTCCCCAGAGCTGAGATTAGAGGTGTGCTCCACCATGCTTGATCTTGGTAGCTGGCTTGGCGCACCTGAGATGGCCAGCATGGCATGTGGTACTGAGGATTGAACCCTTGCACTTGCCTATGCAGGTGCTCAGACCACTGAGCTATCTCTGTGGCCCTTCTTTAATTTTTTATTTTGGGGGAACCTTCTAGATCTAATCCATAACACTTCATTTTCTCAGGTATTTGGTCATAGAAATGAAAAGGAGACTGACACATGCAAAGCAATCAAAACCCTCACTCACTTCTGATGCAAATGCAAGATGATGCTGCCACCTTGCAACTGTTTGGTAGACATATTCATCATAAAGCCCTGTGATCACTATTCTTTGGTATCTACCCAGAGGAGTCGAAAATTTATGTGCACCTCTATATGGGCACATGGATATTTTGGGCATCTTTTTTTTTTCTTTTAAAATTTTTTTAAAACTTTATTTATGGTATGGCCGGCTCAGCTTGCCCTGGGGGTGGGACTGGCACAGCATATGGTGCTGGGGATTGAATCGTGGTCCCTGCAGCTGCCTAAGCTTGCCTAAGCAGGTGCTTTAGACCACTGAGCCATCTCGCCGGCCCCACGTTTCTCAAGCTTTCCAAAACTGAGAAGCAACCAAGATATTCTTCAGTAGGTTAACAGATAAACTGTAGTAAGATCATAGAATATCATTAGAAATAAGTTATAAAAGCATAAGAAGAGCCTGGGCATGGTGGTATGCATCTGTAATCCTAGCACTAGGGAGACAGAAGACAGGAGGATCAGTACTAGTCTGAGCTGGATAGTGAAACCCTACACAAAACAAACAAACAACCTAAAAGCATAAGAAGATGATGAAAATCTGCATGTATATTACTAAGTGAAATAAGCCAGCTTGAAAATTCTACACATGGGATATTTCCAAGTATATAACATTTTGGAAAGGACTTGTGGGTCCATGTAATTATTAATTTGCCCAAGCCCATACAAGTTATAACACCAAACATGAGCCATAATGTAAGCTGTGGACTTTGGGTCATAATGATGTGTCAATGCAACATTTATAACAAATTAATCATAACAAATGTAGCACTATGGTGGGAACCATTAAATACAAAGGATGTTGAAAATGCATGTATGAAGAGGATAAGAAATTTATAAGATATCCTGTGTCTTGTGCACAATTTTATTGTAAGTCTAAAAGTGCTCTAACAATAAAGTTTATCTAAAAAAAAATGAAAACACATCCAATTTTATGATCAGCAGGTTGGGAAGGATAAACATATAAATCTTCCGATGTAATTCTCTTTAACTTCACCTTTCTAAAGAACACCAGCTGGGTAGGTGTTGGCTGCTTTTTCTGTTGAGTAAATGACTGGCCCTGGCCGGGTGTCCTTATCACATGGGAGTGCCCAAGCCTCTCCCACACTTTCACCCAATGCAGTTATTTTTATTCTCAGGATAGGTCTCAGATGGAATGTCCTCCCTAAGAAGGGGGACTCCTGGGTCTTATGAATCCCAAAGCTTTTACAATTTGGAGAGCTCTTCCTTAGGGAAATGAAAATCAGAGTGAGAATATAAAAACTGAGTACAAAATAAAAGTAGCTCACTAAAGCTGACTTCATGACCTTCATGGAAGATCTGCTCTGTGCAGGTCTCTTGTGTTGGAACAAATCAAAAGAATTCTGTTAACTCAGATTGTCTATACTTGCAGTATCTGTTAGGCAAACTAAATTTGTAGACATGAAGAGAAAAATGCCCACACACAATTTGATTTTTCTTTTATTTATTTATTTATTTATTTATTTATTTTTGAGAACTGCAGAAACTCATAGGACAAACATGATATTCAAGCCTTTGCACTATGAGACCCAACTATACTCTAACACTGCTTCTAACAACCTTCACCATGTCCCATGGAAGACCAAGACCCCTTTGAGCTCTTGTCTACAGAAGCGTCGTCTCTCGCCTCCCTTTCTTAGAGCATGTACTAAAAAGGATTGCAATTATGAGTTCCTCCTCTGGTCTTTCAAGATAAACATACATATGCCTTACAACTCAAGAACATCTCTCTCAAGGACCTCAAAGCCATTTCTTTGAAATATAAACGTCAACAAAGTCAGAGCCTCTATGTCTCAGCATCTATTTCTTTATTTTAATTGTTCATTGGTGCTTGTTTGCAGTACATAATGATTACATTCATCGTGGGGAGTTGGTCCGTGTGGATGGCATGTCTTTCTTCTTTTTACATCCCAGTCCCTGTTGACACACAGAACACAAACTTGAGGATCGCCAGACAGCAGGCACAGTTGGGCTGAACTGTGTTTCCGCTGGCCAACATGGCGACGTTCCACCTTTCTTTCTCTACTGAGCAACCACGTATGCTCTTCCGGTGCTTCATTTGTCTTTCTTTGAAGACCCTGTCACCTGTGCATAAATCTGAGTAGAGCTATGCCTTTGCCTTATTGTCAGTAATTATTGAATAAAAATGTTTGTAGTGTTTATATTGGTCCCAGCTTTCATACTTAGCTACTTCCTTAGACTTAAATAAACTTATTTGTACTTATTTGTAAATATACTTATTTATATTTTATTTTGAGGTAGGGTCTCACTAAGTTGCTCAGTTGCTCAGGCTGAGCTTGGACTTGCTACCCTCTTGCCTGAGGCCCACGCCCCACATCCTGACTGGTGATTGTCCCCTGCAGCACCAATATGCACTGTTAGAAACTTCCGCTTCCTGCTTCTGTTTCCAGTGTGTTCACTGATGTCAGGCTTTGTTTACCTTTGCCACGGCCTGGAAGAGTCAAAGAGACAAAGCTGTGTTTTATCCACCACAGGCTTTGTTGCTCTGTTCACTCATGATCCTCTGCATTCCCTGAAATTGTAGAAAGATGGCCCCTTTGAACCTATTTTCTGGTCACCCTCTGACCATGGAGCCGGCCCCTTTCATCCTCACTTTCCAGATGCCATGTCCCTCCCTGAGCAGACCTGGCATGCTCTTGCCTCGGGGCCTCTGTATGTGAGACTCCTCTAAAACAGTGTCTCCATTTTACAGAGCGAAACTTGGGCTCCGAAGAGTTAAGTGCCACGACTGAGTGATTAGAGTCCAGGAAATCATCTGTGATGTTTGTACCACTGCACCATCTTTGATGTCCACCTTGCTATACTGACCCAGCCAGCTATCCAGTGAGCCAGAAAAGCCTGTTGGCTCCACCTGCAAAATATACTCTTAGTTCAACCTTTCTTCCACTTCCACTGTTTCTGTAAGGGTGGGAACCTCCACCACCTCTTACCTGCAACACTACCGGAGCTTGCCCTCTGCTCCCTCTGTGTTGTTTTTCAACCCTGTAGTCTGCCTCAAAAAACCAACCCAAATGGTCCTTTGATTCAATGTAGACAATGTCATTCCTTTGCTCTAAACTTTCCCAGGCTCTGTATTTCCTTAGAGCTAAAAGTCCTATGCAAGTCCTGTAAGAGCTACAGTTATGCTGTCTGCAGTAGTTACTACTGGTCACAGATGGCAATATGGTGCTTGATATGTGACCCATTGGAATTAAGATGTAAACTCCACACTGGATTTTAAACCTTAGTTTCAAAGTAAGAATATCAAATATCTCATTACTAATTTTCATTATAGGGCAGGGCACCTAGCTTGGGGTTCTAAGTGCCTGTCTGGCAAGTGCAAAGACCCAGGTTCAGTGCCTGGTACCACATGCTGTGCTGGTCCCAGAAGCCATGCTAGCCACTGATACCTGTTGTGGTGGCACATGCCTGTAATCCCAGTGCCAGGGAATCTGAGACAGGAGGATCGTTATATTTTTGATCTGCATAGTGAGACCCTGTACCAAATAAATATGTATAAGATTTTTAAAAATTAAAATTTTTTTTTCACTATGTACATTATAATATCTTGGATATATTTGATACATAAATTCTAGTGGTGAAATTAGTCCTGCTAGTTAGTTTGACTAACAGAAAAATGTGAAATGACATATGTGGTTGATATTTGTGGCATGCATTATCTTTCCAATGGACAAAACTGGTCTATAGTACCAGGCCCCCGATCTATATTATCTGGTCCTTCCCTCAAAGCCACCTTTAAGCTCCTGTTCTGTTGACTCCTGGTTTTTGTTGTTGCAGTCCTGGGCTTAGGCCGAGGGCCTTGCACACGCTAGGAAGTACCCACCACTTCCGCATCTCCGCGCTTTGCTGCAGCCACCTTGGCTCTCTCATTCCTCAAGCACACAGTGATGGACCGTGCTCTTGCCTCAGGAGTTTCGCACTTGCTGTTTCCACTCTTGAAAAATTTTCCCTCCAATGGTTTAGGGGTTCAGACACTTCCTTTGGAATTTGGCCAGCTCATCTTCTGAATTAAGACCTCCAGAATCAAAGTAAGAAAACTGATTTTTTTTTTTTGTGTGTGTGTGTGTGCAGGGTCTCACTATAGGTTGGACTTGTAGTGATCCTCCTGGTTTTTGCCTCCCTAGTGCTGGGATTACAGGTGTGCACCACCACGCTCAGACTCTATGGCTGGCTCAGCACGCCTGGGGGTGGGACCAGCGCAGCATGTGGTGCCAGGGATGGAACTCTGGCCTCTTTGCTTACGTAAGGGCTTAGTCCACTGAGCTACCTCACCAGACCTAGAAAACTGATTTTTTCTTTCACCTTTATGCTCGTTCTCACTAGCCCTTTCTTGTTTTACTTTTCTCCATACTTTTTGTTACCATGTTAATTTAATCTCATTTAAAGTCCATCTTGCCAGTCCATTTAACTGCTCTATATTTTTCGAAGTTATTTTGCTTGTTGCGCAACTTTCCTTCTTGAATCAACAGGGGCATGAAGTTTTGTTTAAAGCTGTGCTCCTAACGTCTAGAATTAAATGCATGTTGGCTGCAATACTCAGTGAATCCTAATCAACATTTGGATTTACTTCTGGCTATTTCAAGATTTTTGTTAGTAGACAGGAACTCTGGATTGGTGCAAACACATAGAACGTATAACACCAAGCACAAACCATAATATAAACCGTGGACTTTGGGCAATAATGATGTGTCAGGGGCCGGGGAGATAGCTCAGGGCACAATTGTCTGCCTGGCAAATGCTGAGTTTGATTCCCAGTTCTGCAAAATGAATAAATAAATAAATAAATAGTGATGATGATGTGTTGACGTAATTTGACTAATTATAGCAAATGTAGCATCCTGGTACGAAATGTTAAACGTAGGGGACATTGAAAAATATATGTATGAAGGCAGGAAATTTGTAAGATATCCCTGTAGCAGAAAAGTAATGACATTTCACCAGGGGAAAATTCCTTGAAGTAAGCTATTAGATTTGATCATGTAATGCAATATAGTAATATATCACGTGAAGAAATTTTGGTCAGCAACCACATAAACGATTTTGGTCCTGTAAAATAATATTGCCTCCTGATGTTGTAGTCAGGATGTATTTGTTTCCTATGTTTATATAAAAAATTACCACAAATTTATTGGCTCATCACAACACCCATTTATTCTCTCACACCTCTGGAGGTCAGAATTTGGAGTGGATCTTCTTGGACTGAATCTCTGGTTGCTCTAAAGGAGTGCTCGTCTTCTTGCTTTTTAATGAGCCTCTAATGGCAATCTCTATTCGTGGCTTCTAGTCACTTCCTCCATTTTCAAAGCCCATGATTCTGACTTCTGTTTCTGTCATCACGTGGCCTTCTCCTCTCACTCTGATACTTCCTGACGATCTTCCCGATGATACTGGGCCCACCCAAATAATCCAGAATCATTTCTCTTTTTAGGATGCTTACTTTAATCTCCCTGCAAAGTCCTTCCTGCTGTATCCCATATCAGGTGTAGGTTTTGGATTTAGGCTGTAGGTGTGTTGGTGGGGGTTTTATTCAGTCTACCGCACGGGACAGTGAGCTACTGCTGCAGTAGAGGTGAGTGCTGAGTGCTGCGTAAGCACAAATGGCCAATCCAGTATGGGGGAAGAGGGAACACCTTTACAGAGCAAGTGACTTTTTAGATAAGGTTTCCTGGTGCCAGCGGCTGATAGGTATGTGTGCATAGAAGAGACTATCCAAGGGTAAAGAGGTAGAAGTATCAGAAGTATCAGAAAATGTTTCCTCATCAACAGTTTAAAATAATAAGTGTTTTAAGTTCCCACACAATATTTGAGGAGCACAAATCCAAGGGTCTCAATGAGCTGACCCTACCTCATTGACTCTCATAACACAGCTGTCAGGGTATCAGCTGGGGTTGAAGAAGCAGTGGCTGCTGGGGGAGACTTCAGTTCCTCCTTGCACGGCCTCTGTGGAGACTCCTCACATGCTATGGCAGCCAGCTTCCTTGAGTGAGTGATCTGAGGATCCAAGGCAGGAGCCACAGTGATTTACAACTGAAGCTCAGAGGCGACATGCTCTCACTTCTGCCACAGTAGCGATCGCACAAACCAACCCCAGCATCAGGCAAAGGGGACAGAGTGAGAGGGTGAGCCCCAGGAGGCAGGGACCCAGGTTCTAGTCTATTACCATGTGCTTGTGGGGCAGCCATGACAGACTGACAGGACTGGAGGTGGTGTGAGAAGGAAGGGCTTGAGCATGTGCAGTCCGTGTGCTGGGCGGAGGAGTTTGGAGCTAATCCTTTTATGGATATGGAGGTATTGCAGTGACTTAGTCATGGGGGTGAGATGACGAAATTGCTTTCCAGAAAAATCACTGTGGTAAAGGCCTGTGATGGGTGGAGTAGAGGTTGAAGAGGTTAGGGAGAAAGAATGACAGAAGAATCCTGATAGCACAGAAGGAAGAAGTCCAGGCTTAATATAAGGTGACAGTGGTCAGGTGCAGGCAAGGACAGTGGGTTTAGGACATATTCTGTGTGTGGTGTGGTTGGGCAGGCATAGGAAGTGGCTTCAAGATGCTGGCTTGCAGGAGACATCAGTAATGTTTAATGAACACAGAAAGAAAAAGAGAAGGGTTGACATGAGGGTGAGCAAGAGTTAAGGTACCTAATGTTAATACGTCACACCTCTGGAACCTTCAGATATACAGAGCTAGCTAGTGTAGTCCCATATACCTAGGGCAGAGAAAGTATCGCAAGGCTTTTAGCATGTGTGAAGAGGACTGCTCACCGCAGAGAAGAACCCTTGTCGCCTGGAGTTGGTGTCATGCTGCAGTCTAAACTGAATGTTATTTTCTACATACACTCTTTATACTGTCATCCTTCTTGCAGCGATGGCTTATTGAACATCTGCTGTACATCACACTCCAAGCTTAACATCTTTCAGCATTTACCTCACTCGCTGCAACACTAATCCAGTTAGGTCTGCAGTGTTATCATTCTCTTTCTATCAATAAAGAACAAGCAAAAGGTGCAGCATGATCCCCATTTCACAGAGTAGAACACAGGGGTAGCTAGTGTCAGAAGCATTGCTCCAGGCTGTAGAGACAGTAAGTGGTGAACGTGGCTCCAGGCTTGCATCTTTACTGTAAACCCCGTGCTTCTCACTAGAAGGCATCTCTGGTGTGGTGTGCTTTAGAGAATTGGACGCACATTCCCATAGGGTTGGGTTAAGGGGCTGTTAATAATTGGATGTAACAGTCTTTCCACGGGCAATAGCAGGTGAGCAACTCTGCTACGGCACCCACTGTAACCCTGGAGAGATAGCTTGGTCAAACACCACCCCAGGGAAGGACTGGTTGTTCATACTCAGAGCTCAGGCCAACCAGTGAGGGTTTTGCCTCAGGATTCCCCATGTCATGTTCTCATGCAGAAAGACATAGGACAGAAGAAGCCTACACGGTCCCAGTAGCTCGCAGCACCCACCGCTGGTCTAGTGCACTGCTGTATTTCTCACTCGGCCACTCTACAGTTCCCAGCATTCACTTTCTCTCTGCAGTTATTTATTTATTTATTTCTATTGCATTTAATAAGAAATAACAATGTGACAGTTTCAAAACATGTTAGTAGTACATTTCCAGTATTGGATACAATGCATATTGTTGTCCTCCTAGTAGTTATATAGAGCACAGGGTGTAGACATGATAATTTTTCTAATCATTATTGGTACAAAATTTTTTTCTCTCATTGAACTATAAGAAAGTAGTTTTATACATAATCCAATGTTCGATAATCACAGTGGGTTACTGGAAAAACTGGCAATGATGGAAGCTGTTGATTTATGCCTTTTATAGCTCAGCATACTAATCTAGCTTTACATTTTATGCCTTATGGTTAAACTTTTATGCTGGATGGCTAAGGGCAAGTTAAACTAAGACCTGTATAACAAAACATGGAACTTTTGTATCTCCCAAGGTCAGTCAAATCACCTCACAATTCACTTTGAAACCATGTATAGTGCTTTGTAGAACTTTTGTCAGTGTCAGCCATCTGGAAGACTTCATATATAAGTGGATGTATCTTGAACATATGCTCATAAGTGAAATGAACCAGACCTACATGTGTAATATTGTATAGTCTCCCTAGCTTAAGAACCCAAAAGAAGAAATAAAAGTGGAGAGACATAATACAACTGACTGGAAATCAAGGACTTCAAGGTTAAAGCGAAGTGACTGCAAGCAGAAAACGTAGGAAATATGGCAGGAGCAAACCATGCACAGGATGAAATAGGTAATGGTCCTAAGAACCTCCAAAAGGTTCATCACACTGAAGATAGCAATGTATAACACTAAAATTATGCGTGGAATGCCTGTCATTCTGGTTTTTTAGATGTGTGCTGCTTCTAATATAATTTCAGTTACTGCTATACTCTCTCAAGTAAATGGTTGATTTATAAGGAAACAAAAATGGTATTAAATGAGAATAAGAGACTAGGAAAAATACGAAAGGATTGACAGGCTACAATTTCGTATATGCTTAGATATCTAAATTCCTATGCAAAAATATGTAACTGGTTTTATCACATTCTATAAAGATTTATTAGACTATCAATGATTGATAGATAATACAAATTCCAAGTTAAGTCTAAGATGTTTGATACTCAGAAAGACAATAATGTTAAGGAGATTAAAACCCTGTTTTCTATTACCCTGATCAGCTGCTTCTTTTCTCTGACCTTCCCTTTCCTCAACATTAAGTCAGTGTGGGGATGGCTGGGCAGGCCAGCGGGAGGAGACAGTGGGACTGGCTCACAGCTGCAGAGCTTGGTGAAGCAGGGAGACAGCAGCAGGCAGGGTCTGTTCACGAGATGCTGCTTGGCAAGGGTCAGTCAGTCAGGAAAGGGATTTGTAAGATTCCTTTTGAAGTTTAAGTTTTGTTGTCTTTCCGTAGGATGAAAGGTCTAGGAGTTCTGAAGTAGTCTGCAGCTCATTTTTTGCTGGGATAGTACTTGTTGTCAGTCAGCCTAGCAGCGCTGTAGCAAAACAACGGAAAAAAATGAACAGAAAAAGAAGAAAAGCTGTTGAGCTCATGGTGACAGAGATTGTGTCCATGGCCACTTGGTCTCTTTGCTTTAGTCCTATAGTGAAGGAGAGTAGCATGGAACATACTGTGGAGCACAGTGGCTCACCTACACTGAGTGCCAAATGCCCTGGTAGGGCTTGTCCCCAGTGACCTACCTCCGACGTCTTCTAGAAACTCCACTACCTCCCAATAATGCGACCAGCTTGGGATTAAGCCTTCCACACGCGAGCCTTGGGGGACCATCCAGAGCCCAACTATGGCAGTCCTGAAGGGAAATTGAGCAACAGGTCCCAAAACAGTATATGCTTATGCCTGGTAATCTGAGAAACTATTTTGAAGACCAAAATATGCAAGATGTTTTTTAAATTTTATTCTCTTTAAAATAAACAAAATAAAAGATGAAAATAGTAATCTGATATATGAGAGACAGCAAATACATGAGATAAGAACAAGGTCAGGGATCTTCATCTGCAGTGGTGTGAAAGGCTCAGGGCCCTGTTCCTGTTAAATATGCAGACTTCTACGGATTGATATTTGCAATCTTTTGTCTAGAACTCCTTTCCTGTTTTTGCTATTTCTGAAAGAAATGTGAGGAATTGCTTTTATTCACTTAAACAATAACAAATTGTTCATTTTCTTATCAGAGGAAACCTATTTTAGCCAGATGGTTTTCAGGCTCAGGATTATTGCAGGGGGAGTAGTGAGGGAAAAGGACTGAGCAGATGAGGGATGCCAGATTCCTTCGTCTTTTTCTTTTCTTTTTTGTCTTCTTTGAGACAGGGTCTTGCTATGCAGTTCAGGCCGGCCTTGAGCTCACTTTTGCAGCCCAGGCTGGTCTTGAGCTCACACTGATCCTCCTGCCTCAGTCTCCATACATCTTTTTCTTAGGGAACAATAGCAGATAATTTAGTGCAGAGACAGCTATTGGCAATTAATGTATGTAAAATTGAAATTAAAAAAAAAAAAAACGTTCTGGCTGGAATGTATGAGACGGAAGGAATAGCAGTCATGTGCAGCACCATCAGCGGCTCTTAGGCAATTCGTCACTGTCCCAGAGACAATCTGACCCCAGGCTCCAGCTTCCTATAGATCAGAGTATGAGCACACAAACTCCTGTAGAGTAGGAGAGCTGTCACGGACTTTCTACAGTTGTAGAGAATTTCCCCAAGAAAGCAAAAGAAGAGGCTAAAATATAGACTTGCACTTTGAAATGCAATAAAGGTTAAAAAGAAAGGCAGCGCATCGGGGCTTACCATAGATTTGTTTGCACTGCTTCCACTTTGCACTTAGGTTGAGTTTTTCAAGCAACAGAGTTCCACAAACCCAGGAGGCCTCGCTACCAGACAACTGTGAACACAAGGTGCTGCTGGAAGGGGCCCTGGTCCTGTTGTGTAGACGGCTCCGGTGGCCCAACATCTCTTCCAGCCTCACTGAGCTTTTCCTCAACTCCACCTCACTGTCCTCAACCTTGTGAGGTGCTCAGTGTATATGAGCTTTTCAGTCAGCTCTCATTTCCACACCTTCAGTGCTGCACAAGAATACAGCACCCTGGTCAGTCTGTTTTCTGTTACTATAGCTGAAGACCACAGTCTAGATAATTTATAAAGCATGAAGATTTATTCAGTTCATGATTCTGGAATCTGGGAGCCCCAAGGATGAGGGGTCACATTTGGTGAGGACCTTGTTGTGGATGGAGACTGTATGCCAAACCACAGGCATAACATGGAGAGGGAGGGGTATGTGACAAACGAAGCTCAGTTTCCTAACAGAGCTAACAGTCCCTTGACAACCTGTTACCTATTAATCCACGAATAGACTAATCCATTCACTTTCTAAAGGGCTCACCTTTAAATTCCATTAACATATGGCTTTAAGGACTGAATTTTTAACACATGAATTCAGGGGACTATCTAGCCAGAGTAGTAACTTGATTTACCTGTCTTGATTTATCCAGGATTAATCTAACAGTAGTAGGAAAACAGGTTCCATTTTAATTTCCTTGGATATTTATTCTATAAATTAATGAAGCAACTCACTACGCAAGTGGGTCCTAGGTTTGAATTAAATCATGATTCTTTTGAGATACAGTTTTCCCTTGTATGTATAGTCCAAAACTTCTGCCTTAACAGAATTTTTGGTTTGTGTTGTAGATTTCAAACATTAAATTAAAAAAATTAACATTTAATTAAAACTCATCCACTAAGCTTTTTTCTCAGCTAATTTTAGCACATGGTTTTGCTTCTTTCACTTTTTTTTTTCCATTCCATAAGCTATATTGAGTGAAATAAAACATAAGCCTCTCATCAAGATTTACAGTTCATAACGTGCCTCATTGCCTATCGCTGTGCTTATTTGTACCATCATAAACATAGCTTCCTACAAACGGGGCAAGGACAGCAAGAATCATGGAAAGACTGCCTGCCTGGAAAGTGACACTCATCGCACAAGGCCTGTAATAATAAAGTCAAATGTTAAACACATGAAGATTTATAGGACATGATATCACATTATTGCTACAAATTCTATTACCAAGTCAACCATGGGAAATCAGATCAGCGCCAAAAGGAAGTCAGTGCAGGTGGATTCAGCCTTCAGCTTGAAGTGCCTCTGCCTGCAGTAAGCACGGGAACCTTTCTCGCTCTGCAAGGTCAAAGCTTATTGGGTATTAGAATTAGGACATGATAATGTTAGTTGAGCAAGACTTTAGTAAACATTCTCTACCTGCATAAGGTGTCCTAGTTTTGTCTTTATAATTGTCTTTATGATTCTATGATTATAACTGTGCCTGTTACAAAATGAGTTTATGATAATAGTAATATAGTGTCTAGTAGGTTTTCAGAGAACCAAAATGCCATCAGCACATTTCAGAGCAGGCTCTGTGAAGCGCTTGCTGTTCTCCCTCTTCTTAGAGACACTTAGGAGCCAGAGGAGGAAGCTCCCAGCCCCACCATGGCTGATACTCAGGCTGGTGCTCCGTGTTTCCTAGACACAAATGCAAACAGCCATAAAAGCTTCAGCCCCTCATTCCAACTATACTTCCTCTAGGCTAATCCTTATCTTTTCCGACCAATTTATCAACTTGTTGATTCCTCCACTTGAGGAACTCTAGCCCAACCAATGCGCTTCTTCCTTCTGCCACATCCCCCATCTGTTTTGCTTTTCTTGGACCTGGTGTTCATTTCAAACACTAACCTTGGTACTGAGCTGCTCTTCTAGGCTCAGAATCCTAACAAGTGCCCCTGAGAGCACTGCTTCCTCTATAAAACTAACCCCAGTGTTTCAGGGAGACATCAACCATCTTCTCTATTTCTTACCTTAATTGGGGTTGTGGTCCTAGGCGAGACAGTACGTGTGTCAGAAGTGGAGTTACACCTGATCAGTGAGGCTCAACTAAACAGTCTCATGAGGGGATTATTCCCTGCTCAGAAAATGTGACAAGGTACCACCCAGTATGAGATCTCTTTACTACACAAATATGATGACACATTCCGAAGCAGTCTGGGCCTGTGAGCTGTTGTGGAACCCTCATGTTCTTGGGATAATCCCAGATGCTCTAAACTTTGTAATTTGTATCTTTTCTTACTGCATTGGTCCCTTTCATCTTCCTGAGATTCTACTGGTTGTTGGCTTCATGGGTAGCACAGTTATCTACTTGAATGGGAGCCCATACATGGTATATGACAGAAAACTATGATAATGTTTAAACTTTTCAAAAAATGTATTACTGTAAGAGACATGTTGCCATGAATTTACATCAAAATACTCCACCTTGTTTCCATCCCACTAACCTCATCATTGTTGTCACTTTTTGAAGTAGTTCTACAATTCCTCTTTTTTTAAGAATCTTTCAATGTATTTATTTACTTATTTGGTACAGGATCTCACTACACAACTCAGACTTGTAGTGATCCTCCTGTGTCAACCTCCCTAATGCTGGGATTACAACCTCCCTAATGCTACCACTCCCAGTTTGGGTGGCCATGCCCTAGGTTCCGGAGCCAGCACGGCCAGGGTTTGAACCTAGGTCCTTGACAGGCAGGTGCTTAAGCCACTGAACTATCTCCTCAGCCCACATGATTCCACTTTCACGAGTGTCTTTTGTTGCACTTTCCTGGCTACCTTAATATTCTGAGTTAGTTAAGAACATTTACTTTTCATGATTCAGAGTTGTATGGTGCCATATGCTGAATAACGTGCATGATAAACCTTACTGTTTTTATTTGACAGAAACTGCCATAAACATTTCATCAATGAGGGGTGATTGAAAAAATACAGTAAATGTTTATAATAAATATAGTAAATGTAATAAACGACCTATTACAGTAAAAATACAATGTCATTAATCATCCACAAAATACCCTTGCAAAACACTCACCCACATTTTTTTTTTGTGTGTGTGTGTGTCTTTTTGAGACAGGGTCTCCCTATGCAGTTGAGGCTGGCCTTGAGCTCACTTTTGTAGCCCAGGCTGGTCTCGAACTCACACCAACCCTCCTGCCTCAGCCTCCCTAGTGCTGGGATTACAGGCGTGAGCCACCACGCCCGGCTACTCACCCACATTTTTATCCCATCATTCTAAGCAATGTGTCTTTTACTATAGTAAAATGGTTTTGCTTAATTGTTGCTTTGTTTTACTTTGTTCGCTTGAAAAAAGATCTTGCTATCCAGTTCCAGTCAGTTTTAAACTCACTACAAACCCAGGCTGGCCTCAAACTCCTGGAAGTATAACAATTATAGCAGAGAAAACTTCATTTACCTTCTGAAAGCAAGGTCAAGGGCCTCGGGGGTTGGGCCTTGAGAGGCTCAGACCAAATTATTCCAGCTTCTATAATTATAATCCCAACAGTGGCCTTTTAAAAAAATGCAATCATTCAATGTTCTTTAATTGCACCTTGTATAAACTCCTTACTAGTCTGTTGTCTGTTGCTATCGTATTAAAAGTCTATGATTTTTTTTTTTACTGATTTAATTGATTTCTGAGGCTTACCTATGTTTTGATCCAATGCTCCTCTGAAACTTCCAAAATAAAATTTATTTTACATGGAAAACACATACTACAAATTTCACCACTTTAGGCATTTTAAGTTCAGTGGCACTAAGTGGATTGGTGTTGTTATATAACCAGCACCTCCATCCAAACTCGGAATTTTGTCATTGTCCCAAACGCTGCTGCTTGCACATTAAATAATAACTTACTCTCTTGTCCACAGGCAAGTCGGTGGCCTGTGGAAACGAACAATCTGCTTTCTGTGTCTATAAATATGAGTTTTCTAGGATCATCGTGTAAGTGAAAGCAGGGAGTGTCTGTCCTTACGAACTTTTCCACTTATCATAATATACTCAGAGTTCATAACTCAAAGTTATGGCTTTCACAGACTTTGCTTCCCAAGGCCAGTGCCTCCTGTTGCAGGCGTGCACCGCACTTCATTGGCCCATTCCTCTGTCCATAGGTGCAGGCTGCTCACACCTTTTGGCAGGTGTGAATCAAGGTGCCATACACGTGAGCGGAGGAATATGTGTGGAAGTCCTTGCTTTCCATTCTTTTACCCCAGAAGTGCAATTCCTGGTAATTGCTTACTTTACTTCTATTTTTAACTTCACACAGCTTTCCTCTAGGTAGCTTCACCTTTTTGCATTTCCACCAACATTCTAATTGCTACATATTTTCTAATTCCACATATTTGCTAACGTTTGTTATTTTCCAGTTCTTAAAATGTTGTTTGTTTTAATATAGTAGCCATCCCCATAGGCATGAAGTAGTATCCCTGGTAGTCTTGATTTTCATTTCTCTGATTACTAGTGATTCTGAGCATCTTCTCACGTGCCTGTTGCCCATTTGTAGACCTGGAGCTCCTGTACAAGTCCCTATTGACTCCTTAAGGTGCTGGCTCACAGACTTCTTTCTTCAACAGGTCCTAGGAGTTGTCCTGAGCATGAAATGTGGTGGAAATGACCAGAGGATGGGCGTGGGTGTGTGCAGTGTGGCCTTCTCTGTTTAATTTTCATAGTGCTTCCCCAAGTCCCACTGCCTGCCCCTTTGCCACCAAACCTCCCTTGTGCTCGATTCAGCAGTGAAAGCAAATAGCAGATTTGGCTTTTTTCTAAGGAGGCCTCCCCTGACAGCAGGGTTCAGAGGAAATTTCCCGTGAGCTGAATGGGAGACCTCAAGTCCTTTGTGCCAGTGTATAATTTCTCACACAAAAATTATATGCCTGAGTAAGGCTTGTGTTGACTTACTCTTCACAAAAGGAAAAAGTAGCACACACTGTCTATAAAGTGGATGAGCTATATAACTCAAGGAGCTAGCCAGCAACCTCCATACCAATCTCTTCCAGTTCTGCTGGGAAATGGGTCTCAGCGGGCCCACTAGAAACCTTCCGACAAGAAGGCTGATTTCTGCCTGGACACCCTGTTACTATGTGAACTTGCTGCTCTGAGCTCAGTCTCTTTCCCTAAAGAAACTGGCCCAATAATGCTTCCCTGGATGACTCGTGGCAGGAGTAAATATGCTTTTTTCTAAAAGTATTTTTGATGCCATATTCTGTTTAGTCCTGATCAACTATCACTCTTCCAGGTCCCTCTCATCCTGGGGCAGCTTCTGGCTAGTGACACTGGAATAATTTTGTCTAAGCCTCTCAAGGCTCCTGCTGAACCTCTGAGGCCCTAGGACCTGGCCCTCTGAAGGCAAATGAAGCTTTCCCTGCTGAATTAGTTATCATCCCTGGTCTTTTCTGAATGGCAGCCGCTGCCCCTCAACCTACCCCTGGCAAAGGCACTGCTAGTTAGCCAGGTGGTGCTTGTGCTTGTGACCCCCATCAAGGCAAGCCTTGTACTCACTCCCAAAGCTCTGCTCTGTACCGGCCCAGAGTCAGGAAGGATGTTTCCTCACAAGTGAGCGCTGGTCTCCAGGTCAAAGTCTCTCAAACACAAGCACGGGCTCATTCACAGGGAAAGCATACTCCCAGACTTGGGAATAGGTCTGAAGGCTTCCAGAAATATGTGGGTCCTCATTTAGGGAGTGGTGCTCATCCTAGACTGGAAAAGTGTCCTGGGATGTTTCATGATGGGTGATAGAATATCATGTGACAAAGCCATGACCTTTCTACACACAGTCTCTCTCCTTGCTGGCAGTCATCTTGGCAAGTTTATAGGCATCTTACGCTTTGATGTTTTCTTATGTAAAATCAAGACAGTCAATGTTATGAAGGGGTTAAATAGGAAATCAAACTTAATAAGCTGGAAGCTCAGGAGGAGATTCACAAAATTCAGTTCTGTGACAGTGAAGCCTGTGCTGGGTGCCAACCAAAGGAGCGGCTAGACATGTTTCAGCTTCTAGGCACCGGGGAGCAGGTAAAATCCAAGTAGTGAGCCTTCTTGTGCCACCCTGTGAGCTTCCTGGTTTTAGGGGTGGCTTCCTGAGATGTAGTGGGTTGGGTCATCCAAAGCCTGGGTCACAGAGCAACCCCCCCCCATCTTTTCCTCATGGTGACATCTTCTGGAGGCCTGGGAGCACTTACCCAAGTGCAGCTCCTAAGTTTCTGCTGATAGCCTCATCGGCCACAAATGGACAGCAGAACTGAGCTCCTCACTGTGCCCTTTTCAATACCAGTGGCCATGGCTATCGTTACTCAGGGCTGAACATGTGGAGAGAATTACACAATTGCAGATTAGCATGATGACAAATTCATGGTTTTCAAAAGCAGCTAAGCCTTCACAGCCCCCTTGTCATGGACAGCTCCTTCTCCGATTCCCACCAGCTGCTCCTCCAAACCGTAACCTTTTCCCAACCCTCCTCCGCTCCTGCCCTCTCTGCATACTCACTGGGCCTACTCTCTGCAGACTCCACTGTGCTTGTACTCATGCTCACCCCTGTGTCTTCACCTCACCCCCGGCCACTGTTTGCAGGTCTCCTTCCCTCCTTTCCTGCAGCCCAAGGACATGTAGGACAATTTCTTGTATTCAAGGTCCATCTCTCTGTAGTAGACTCAGGTCCTTTCTGTCTCCCTAGTGTGTGTTTTTCTGCCTAAGTCATCCAAATTCCTTTTTGGGGAGCATCTGCTGCCATTCTCAGCCCATGTATTTAACTGGCATTGACACCATCTACTCCTGCTCCAGATGTGGATGAATGATCTATCCTAACCAATCAAAACACAGCATTCCCGTAGCCACAGTTACTGGGTCAGAGTAGACACACAGCTGAAACCCAGACCAATCAGAATCAATCGAGCATCTCTCACCTGAGCGGTTGAAAGGTCGATGGTTCCTATGGATTTCAGAACCTCCTCAGGGTAGAGGTAATGAGCACCACCTCCTTCACTGCATGCATGCCGGCTCCCTGAGGATGGGCCCAACGGGGAGGAAAGTGAAGTCGAAATAAAGGAGAAGGAGCTAATAGTATCAATGTTTATAAAGGCGAGAGTAATGGATTCCATTGAATTTTCCATATTTAGTATGTTCTGTTTTTCCTAGGAACATAAATGAAGAATCATTTCAAAAATTAAATTGGGATTCATGATTAAGTTTCAAAGTAAAACATAATTTTTTGTAATAAAAATGATAATTAAGTAAAGTTACAATTTTTATTACAAAAAAGAAAAAGAAAGAGGAAGGAAGAGTCAAAAAAAAGTGAAGGGGAGAGAAGGAGGGAGGGAAACAGAAAATCCTGATGACATTCTATTGTACATTTGGAGGCAGCAGCATCTGGGTTATGTTTTCTGTTACCCCAGCTGATCGTTTTTTTTTTTTTTTTTTTTTTTTTTTTTTTTTTTTTTTTTTTTTTTTTTTTTTTTCTTAAGCTGATTAGGTTTCTGTTATTTACAACTAAAGAGAACTGAAAGAGGCTGCTGGTGGACTGTAAATGTCACTAGGAAAACCCTGTGCTTGTCTGAGCTGCGCTCTACCAGAACGTAGGACAGCACCTGGCCGTGGTAAGCGCTGGACACACATTTGTCACCAGCCCTTGTGACTGCTGCTGACCCCACCTTTCCATGTTATCTTCAGCCTAGTTCCTTTATTTCTTTATTTCCTATGCTTTAAGTTTATCCCTTTCTCAGACCCCTTTAACCTAAAAATAGAAACAAACAAAATGACAGGAACAGTTTTCCTGCATGAGGACATTTCTTTCAGGTACCCTGACCTCCTTTCCCGTCTCTGGGTGAGATTATCAAAGGCGAATTCTTAGCTCTCTACTCCTTGGTTCTGTCCCAACTCTTTCAATGAGGCCACAGTTGTTCCCAACACCACGCAGTAAAACTGCTTCCCTACTGTCTCCACTGATCTCCCTCTGCGTACAGTCAATTATCCCCCTTCTTCACAGGAGGCACGGTGTCCCTCCGAGTTTTCCTGACCCTGTGCTCTAGATCTCAGTTTCTGACTCTCCTTTGATTTGAAGTTCATCTCAGATGTCTAGCGTTCTATTAACCCAGCATTTGGAACTTTTTGCTTGAACTGGACCTGCTATACTGCCAGCTTCTCTCTGTGTGGCCTTCCTAATTTGTCTCAGGCAGTAAAGTTAATTTGGCCTCCACCATCTACTGTGGCCAGGGCCCACAAAATGTCATCTCTCAACCTTCAGAATTATGCTATGTGAAGGTAACTGCTGTGGCTCAGCCTGTCTCCAAGATTGGTGCTTTTAGGTCAGCAAATATCAGAGACTGATATATCAGCCTCTGAGGTTGGCTCAGCACTGCAGTTTTTCTCTGTAATTCTCAGAATTAGGAAAGTGATGAACTTCATTTTATCTGGGCTAGTGTAATGTTAACAAAGGCAACTTCAGGAATGGAACTGTGAAAGGAGGTGTTTTTTGTGTTGATACAAGACCGTCTTTTGAGCATTAGTCCTGGCTGGTTTTGATAAGCTGGCAAGCAACAGAAGATTCCAGGCATCTAGGGAGCAAATTACGGCTGTGTCCATGTAGCAAATAAATGTACACAAATAGCTTGAGTTACTTGATTTACAGAGACTTCAGAGAGAAATGACTCCTGCTCATTCTGCTAGCTTTTGAACATCATGGACTCCACCAGTGGCTCTATTCATTTCATTTATTTGGTCAGAAAATATTTAGCAAGCATCTATAGCTTACAAAGGGTTCATTCTCTATTAGGGGAAAATGTCATGCAGATAAATATCTGTAATATAATGTGCCACTAAACTTCAAATGGGTTTCCTTTTCTTACACATCTTCAAGGAGCCGTAAACGTAAGAATCAAGTCAAAAAGTGTGAAGAGTACTTCTAATTAATGAAGTATTGGATTATTTTATTGGTCAATCCCTGTTGGATATAACAGTCTAGAGCAGTAGCTTGGAGTGAACTTTGGAAATTGGTCCTCCTTTTTTCTTTCTTTCTTTCTTTCTTTCTTTCTTTCTTTCTTTCTATGTATTTAGTACAGGGTCTACAGGGTCTCACTACACAGATCGGACTCATACTGATCCTCCTGTTTTCAGCCTCCCAAGTGCTGGGATTGCAGGAGTGCACCACCATGCCCAGTGTGAATCGTCACCTCACTGCGTCCTGGTCCCTGTGTCTGCCTATGCAGGCACTTTGGTTCACTGAGCTATCTGGCTGGCCTGGAAATTGCTTTCTGATAAAGCCCTTAGATGATTTTGATCATTGGCACTGTTTATCCTTTGCCTTCATTACTGGGTTGGATATCTCACTGTCAACTGATAACATCTTTTCAGAAATGGATCCCATCTTTCTTCGTGAAAGTCTAGCAGCCTCTCTCCTATCTCTCTGGTCTTTCTCAATCTTTCCTCCTGGTTATTTCTTTGCCATGAGCCATAAATTAGTTTTCTGCGGGCACTGTATTAGTGGCTTGAATAATACAAGTATATTATCTTTTTTGTATTTTAGGAAAGGGTCTATAGGGTGCTCAGCGTCTCACTACTAGACTGGATTCATGGTGATCCACCTGTTTGCAGCCTCCACGGCCCTGGGATTACAGGCACGTGCCATCAAGCCTAGTCTCAATTGCTCTCTCAGCATGCCTCGGGTGCAGGGCTGGCACAGCATGGCAGGCCCAGGGATCAAATCCCTGGCCCCTGCACCTGTTTGCAGGTGCTTTAATCCACTGGGCTATCTGACTGTCCCTACCTTGTAATTTGTAGGCTAGATGAACTCATTAGATAAAATTAAGGCATTGTTGGAACTGCATTCCTTTTCGGAGGTTCCAGGATAAACTCTTCTCTTGACTCTTTGAGCCACTCTTTGGTTCTGGTGCATCTTCCATTTCACAGCAGACAAGTTGGGTTAAGCCTTCAGTGGCTGTTTAAGTCCCTTACTGCACCTCTCTGGCCATGAATCGCTAATCATAGCTCTCTTTCCTCTCCTGCCTTCCTCTTCCATTTAAAGGGGGAAAAAGCCCCTGTGTTAATTCATGTTTCCCCTGCCTAAAGTTTTCATTGCATGTGTAGGTTGGCACACACACACACACACACACACACACACACACACACACACACACAACACATCTTAATTCCTTTTTTGTCCCCTTCCTCTTCTCTCCCTACCTCCTCCCTGTTCTGTTCTCCCATCTCGAGGGACAGAAATGCCAGGCAGAGTCCTCATGCAGTATCGCTCTCATCTCTTCTCAAAGAATTTCAGGGTTGTGTTTAGCCTCTTTGGATAACCTAGGGCATCCTATTTTAAGGTCAGTTGATAAGTAACCTCAGGCTCATGGGCTACTTTAAATTCTCTTCTCATTTTTCATCATGCACTTGACTCACTGGTGTCTCTGTGTACCCTGAAGAGAAACAGTGGCAGGAATGAGGAAAAGACAGACAAGAGACAAGAGCTGGGTCACGTGGAGGCCTGTTTGCCTGATGGGCAAAGGACCCAAGGGACAACAGTAGGGGTGTTGATTTATACCCTTGCAAAGTTAGTATCGCAAGACACAAGGCTGCCTACGGACTAATGACTAAAGCCCAGACATGCTGTTTTTTTCCAAGACTGAGGTAGCGTGACCACTGTGGCCTTGTCTTGCCCTCACACACATGACCAATTTCCAGCTTCAACTTCTCCCGGCAGACAGAGACAGCAATATTCATCTGGATAACCCTTAGAGAGTGGACAGTGACTGATCTGTCCTAAATCATTATTGCTGTACAAGGATGTGCACCTACCATTTCTAGACCTTCTGATTTTCCAGCAAATCTAAATCTTCAACTTTTAAATGTTGGCGATAAATTTGAATATTTTAGAGCATTTTCAAGCCAAATCAAGTACATCTGCTGCTCTTATTTGGCCTTGGGTTGTCGATTTGTAACCTCTGTTCTGTTCACTCCCATAGAAATAACCTCATTACACCTCAGGATAAACTTAGGATAAACTCTAGATAATAGAATTCAACTATTACCTGTATGGTAGACTGATGACTGGTGGTCAACTTGTAACACAACAGCTGAACAGAACGAGTGTGGCGCTGAATGTGGGAGGCCCACCTGAGGGCCGTTGTCAGCAGCACAACAGGAAGAACCGGAGAGGAAGAAGGGGCCACAGGAAGCTGCTGAAAGACGTTGGGAGGCTGTAGAGAGCTGTTGGTTCTCTCTCAAGAGCTCGTCATGCTGGCTGTCCTGATGAACTTGGCTGTTCTCATCATCACAGGAGCTTGGGTCCTTGTCACTGAGAATGGCTACCGTTCACTTTGCAGGAGCTCTGGTCCTCACTTTGAGTATTACTTCCTGGCTCCAGAGGGGAAGATGGAGATCATTCAGTCTCCTGAAGGAGCTTGCTGCATTGGCTTTTCCAATGGGAATGCCGCTTTTTTCAACCTCAGGGGAGCTCAGGACCTCACTGCTGCTGAAGATGGCTGTGGTACTCTTAGGGAGAGCTCTGTTGTTATTTTGAACATTACTTCCAGGTTCCAGTGCAGATCCCTCTACCTGCTAGCATAGATCCTCCATCCCACTGGCAAAAACTTTCTAGCTTCTACTGCTGGCCTTTGGGTCTTCCTAGTGCAGATCCTTGAAACAGGCCTGCATGAGACATTGTCATGGGCTCTAGGCCTCCACTTAGAGTCGTGGAAGACATTGTTATAAGCTCTAGGTCTTCAGTTTGTCTCATGCAGCACTCTACCATAGGACCCAGGCCCTGAGCCGGATTCTTCGGTCTTCAGTGTGTGGATAGATTTCCCACATTCTTCTTGTATATGACTCTTTGGGTGACTGTTATAAAACAATCTTATACTTAAGTGTCCTGTATTGTATTACGGCTCACCTTGCAAATCTCAAACTATGACAACTTGTATATGCATGATGACTTGCAAGTTTATACATCCATTCAGACCACTCTGATAAGCCCTGAACAACATCTGTAACTGCACAGTGGCCAGCCACACTGACTCACAGTCTCCCTAAACATATTTGCTTCTCAAGCCTAGCAACTAAGAGCCTTCTACTTTGTAATATAATTGTCACCCAACCCTGTAATTTTCTCCTTCCTTTATACTTAAGTTGGGATTTTAATTTCCCTTGCACTGCAATATCATGACATCCTTAGTATATCTCTTATGATCCATCCTTCTTGATCCCTACCTCTTTTACGTAAGGCCATGATAGCAAGCGACTATAGATGGGGTGGACTTCAAACAGCTGAAGTTTATTCTCTGTAGTTCCAGAAGCTAGAAGTCTGAGAATAGGGTGCCTGTATAATTGGTCCCTCTTCTGGGTTATACCCTTGCTTACATGACTGCCTTCAGGTGGCAGAAAAGATAATCAGCTATCTCTCTGACCCCTTTATATAGGGACACCTATTACTCTCATTAATAGGAGTTTTACCCTAATAATGTAATTAACCCATAAAGATGTCTGCCTCTGGATATCTCTAAATTGGGAGTAAACTTTTAGCATATCAATTTTGGAGGAACACCAACATTGAACCCATAACACAACCTAATCTCTAAATGCAACTCAATTGTGTCATAACTTCTTTTTTTTTTTTTTTTTTTTTTTTTGTCTTTTTGAGACAGGGTCTCACTATGCAGCTCAGGCTGGCCTTGAGCTCACTTTTGTAGCCCAGGCTGGTCTCGAACTCGCACCGATCCTCCTGCCTCAGCCTCCTGAGTGCTGGGATTACAGGCGTGCGCCACCACGCCCGGCTATAACTTCTAATTAACATGCTGCAAAGGTTTTCAGCAGCCTATAGGATGAAGGGCAACGTCCTTGGGGGGTTTCACTCCTCTCATGATATGACTCCAAATTGCCCTTGAATCTCATTTCTTACCTCTCACTTGTTTCAATATTACAGAACATTAATTTTACTTCCATCGTTACCTCATGATATTCAATGCACGCTCCTTCTGTCTGGAAGACTGCCCACTGATGCCTACTTGCGGATCCTCAAAACCAAGCCCAGGCCTCACTCATGCTATATACAGTGTCATTTACTCACTGCCTTGCATTCTTTCATGGTCCTTCCTGTCAGATACCACAGCCCTTTCCTTGTTATTACCCAATCATTTGTTCACATGCCTGTCTAGTATCTTTGTTTCATCTCATCATTATATTTTATCTCATCAAATACTTACTTAGTTCAGGAACCTGGCAACACATACATAGTAAGTTCCTGAGTGAACAAATGAATGAATGAAGGAGCAATTCTAGACAGCTGGCATTTGTCCTACTTATGAACTTATGATTAAAATTACTCTAAGGAGGTATAAAATTCTTTGATGAGTTTGTCATTCCTCTCCTGAAATAAGTTGATATCTTCCGCCAGCTGCAGAAGCTCTTTCAATGGTTGAAAAGGCAGAATTCAAAATTGGTTGCTAAGAAATGCCACTTCATTTCCTTTCTAGAGTAACATGATTTTTCCCCATGACCCAGACAAAGCAATAACCCTTAGAGAAGGTTTCAAAAAAAAGAGACATTTTTTTTAAAAGAGGGAGGGGGCTGGGGGAAGACAGAAGGGGTGACAGGAATTTAGATTTGATTGCTTCCTGGGTGTTCTCTGGGTGTCCCCAGGTAGACCTGTTTAGGTGGAAGTGCCCCTAATCCAGAAGAGTGTGCAGAGAAAGCCTTTCTGGGCCGCACTTTTAGATCGGTGGTGATGTCATCCTAGGAAGTGCCAGCGTTCATCCGACCCTGAAGGTTCCTACAATACAGTCACAGATCTGGGCCGGGACCACAATTTACAACCATTACCCCCTCAGAGGGAGGACAGTGGATTAGTCATCTGTCTAGAAATGGAGGGAACAGGCACAGCAGGGCATCTGTCTTAACAGGAAGCCCAGCCAGCTGAGTCTGGAGCCTGACCAAAAAACAAGCTAAGGGTGAGCCTCAAATTAGTCCAGTGGTCATTCACAATCAGCCCAACTTCAGGGCAGACCCCAGGTGCAAAGGAAAGCAGGTCCTGGGCCCAGTTACCAGACATCACCTTTTTGGTCCGCAAGATTTTCTCTTTCTTGTGCCCTTAAGCAAATTACCTACTCCTTCTTCTTAAGGAAAAGAGAAAAGGGAGAGCACTTCTGCCTTCCCTGAAGGAGGACATGCATTTGGTACCTTAGGTGATTTTTTTTCTTTTTAAACTTGTTTTATTTTTATTTTTAATCTCTATTTTACAAGTAAGAGACTGAAAATCAGCAAGTTTAAGTTCTCTCTCCTCCCCCTCCTTTCTTTAACCCAGAATTGAACTTACAACTTTGCATTTGCCAAGCAGGCACTGTGCCACTGAGCTATATCCCCTGCCACTTGTGCATTTCTATGCAACCCAGCAGAGGATAGGACCACAGCATTATTCTAGTTAGATGTTACTTTAAAGTCCATTCTCATTCTATTTATAGTACATCTGATACAGAAAATAACTTTAATGTGTAATTATTGTGGATCAGAATCAGTAGCTTATGTTTGTCCATCTATTTATGACCTTTCTGAGCCACTGTTGCCCAGGGTATATAGTCAGTTTAACATCTGGTGAGGCAATCAGTCAGTCAGTACACACCATGTGAGGAGATGGCTAGAGAGATCTGAAGGGGCCTCTGTGCCAAGACCTGAACCCCAAGGTGATGCTGTGACCAGTGAGGAACAGTGCATAGCAATGAGAAGACATGGGATCAGAAAATCTGATGAATGTTAAAAACTGATTATAGTGAAAGACAAATTACTATTAGTCCCACTCAAAATACTCGCCATCAGTTGGAGAATACTGATTCAATTCTTTTTTTTTTTTCTTCGTCTTTTTGAGACAGGGTCTCCCTATGCAGTTGAGGCTGGCCTTGAGCTCACTTTTGTAGCCTAGGCTGGTCTCGAACTCGCACCAATCCTCCTGCCTCAGCCTCCCGAGTGCTGGGATTACAGGCGTGAGCCACCATGCCCGGCTGATTCAATTCTTCTTGCCACTTTCTGAAACAGTTGTGGAAGGTTTTTCTCGAGTGTCCTCAATTGAGTTGTTGTGGCTGCCTTGATGCCATGAATCAATTCAGCATTTCTTGTTTATGGTCACCTTGACTCTGCAGAAAGACCCAAGGCTGCACAGTGCCAGATCGGCTAAATGATGTGGAAGACGCAGCATTAACTGTATTTTCAGCCATAGCTCATAAAATCATTCACAAAAGAGGATTGTAGTGGTTGATACAATGTGTCAACTTGGCTGAATAACTCAGCAGCCTGGTTCCCTGTTGATGGGAGCCCCACTCTGGGGTATAATTGGTTCTTCCCTGGAGTATCACCCGGGCCTGCCTAGGATATGATTGGATTTCTCCCTAGAATGGGATCAAGGGCCCGTCCTGGGGTATGATTGGTTCCACCCTAGGGCGCAATGAATCCACGTCAGAATGACTGAGCACAAAAAGACTTTTTAAAGGGCTGAAGGAGGAGTCAACACTTCATTTCGTCGGAGAAGCTTCGGTCTTCGCATTCAGACTGGACTTCATCGTCTGGCTTGCAGCACAGACTCTTCGGCCTCCAGCTTAGACCTCTCGCCTTCCGCCGCAGACTCTTCAGCCTCCAACTACAGAAACTTCAGTCCTCCATTATGGACCCGTCAGCCGACAGAGACTTACACGGAGTGCTGCAGTGAGTCCAAGCCTCGGGATTGAATCCTTCAGTCTGGAGTGTGCAGACGCCCTGTGCGCGCTTCCTCATCTGACTCTGTGGCTATTGTAAGCCAATCTTACAATTTCTTATAGATTGTATATTTGGTGTTAATATCCATTCCTTATATTATATCTATTCTGTTCCTCTAGTAAAACCCTG